>JAAAKL020007140.1:0-17211 GCA_010016065.2 Carybdea cf. marsupialis auct. non (Linnaeus, 1758) | reverse complement strand
TGGTTTATGCTGGGTCACAAATTCTTCAGTAGGTATCACTTTTACATCTTGTAAGAACGTCCTCTCTTTCTTCTTTACAAACATGTAATCCACTCTAGTCATTGTTGCCCATAGCCTTCTCTTCTCTTTTACACAATTCTCAACAGAATCATTCCACCGCCACATCACTCTATGACATGGAGGCCCTTTTGTCCAACCATTGCTGGTTTATGCTGGGTCACAAATTCTTCAGTAGGTATCACTTTTACATCTTGTAAGAACGTCCTCTCTTTCTTCTTTAACAACATGTAATCCACACAAGTCATTGCTGCCCCTGATTCGACGGCTACAAGATGGCTAGATTCCTGTTCATAAAAATAGTATTGGCCACCAACATGTCCATGGCAAGTCCAAATTCTAGTATTGTTTTACTCTCCTTTTCTGGTCACCATATCCATTTCCTCTATGAACTCCCTCAAACCCACGTGCTCCAACCACTTGCATTGTTTATTGTGCTAAATTATTGTACTCATTACCAATTTAAGTCTCTAGCATAAAAATTGTGGGACATTTACTTTTTGTTCTGATAGATTTTACTTTTAAATATATCAGAGTCCTTCTTGTAGTCTACTTTACCAACAGTGTAATGGCTCAGTGGTTCTGTCTTCAGCTTTGAGTGCAGAGGGTTCTAGGTTCAAATCCCACTCAGGGTGATTTGAAAATTTGCTTGTTCCATCAATTTGTAAACTGAGCCATCAAGCTGGTCGCCAACCCAGCCAATTATCCTTCTTGGGCCAGCAAATGGGAACCAGTTCATACTGGGGTCAATTGTGGAAACACAAGGAAGAGGAGTGGCACCCCTCCCTGCCTTTGGGCAGAAGCCATACGAAAAGGGAGACTTCAGGTCGCCCTCAACTGCAGTTGAACAATTTGATTTTTGATATATCCTTAATCAGATTCCTTTAACGTAACAGTTCATACCCTCATGTTCCTTAAAACAACAGTATTCAGCTGTTCAATCATCAATTAATACTTCCGCGTGACAATACATCCTGTATTGGAAAGGATAGTACTGCAAGGGTTGGTGTGAGGCTGAAGAGAGATCTGGTGTTCTTGAGGCCTGAAGAATCAGTGGTAGACTAATGACAGTGTTCTTTTGTAATTAGAAGTAAGTTTTTGGTACTTGTGAGTTCATATACACCAGATGCCGGGAGAACAGATGAGGAAGAGGAGTGAGTCTACAAGTTATGTGAGGAGACACAGCAATTGGTTGTTGTTGCTGGTGACTTCGGTGGCAACTTGGGAAGAAAGATAGATTTCATTTGTGGAGGCTTTGGTGGTGGACAGAGAAATGATGAATGTAGAAGACTGTTGGAATTCTGCAGAGATCAGATGGTTGTTGCAGACAGATCCACAGAGCTACTTTCAGCTTGGCTGCTTCTGAAACATAGGTTATCTCGATGTTGGTGAAGAGAGACTGAAGGTGAGGAACATCAAGATTATGTCAGTAGAATTTGTTGTTCATGATGGAATTTGTTGTTCTGAAGCACCACCAGAAGAAGCAACCGCAGCCACCAAGAGAGATGGTAATAATTAGTAAGTTAAGAGAAACTGAGAAGTAAGAGGAGTTTAGTGGGGTAATTTAGGAGCTGTGGACTGTGTCTGCAGAAGGGGATGATGGGGGAAAAGATCCATGTTTCTGCCACAAAAGCAGCAAATGATGTATTTGGGAAGAGGAGAGGATGGTCTGGACACTGAGACAGTTGCTAGTGGAATGAGGGTGTAAAAGTAGCTAAAACAAAGAAGGATACTTTCAAGCAAATATAGCAAATAGGTAGTGAAGATGGTTTAAAAGAGTAAAAATGGAACCAGAAGTGGGAGTGAGGGGTGGAAGTTTGTACGGTTTAAGGACCATGAAGAGAGAGAAGGGTAAAGTTTGGTAGAGCAGATGGACCGTCAGGAATAATCATTGGGGCATCTGATTGCCTTAGCAAGAGGAGTTGATGTTCTGCATAGAATTAGCAATAGTATCCTCAATGATGAGAGCATGCCTATGGCATGAACGTGAAGCAGACTGAGGGAGACCATGGAGTTTGGTGGGATGCTGTTTGCATATGCCAGGGAAAGGTACTAGAAGCAAAAGCTCTTCTTTGCTCTGCTGAGGTTTTAAAAGACTTTGGTTTAGTAACAACAAAGGTGATTCAGTGGACAGTGAGGAAGTGACAAGGCCTGGGAAGAGTGTTAGCTGCAATCGTGAAGATCTAAGAAAATTATAAAACCAGAGCGTGTATGTTTGTTTGGTGTGGGAATTGGTGTACACCAAGGATTCATTTATTCACCCTTTTTATTTGCAGTGGTTGTAGATGACTTGTTGGAGAATGTAAGGAATGGACTGCCTTATGAACTACAGTGTATTTATATGTATGTGCAAATGACCTTGTACTAATAGCATATGCAATGGCAAAGCTGGAAATATAATTTATGAGGTAGAGGATAGTCTTTGAAGAGAAGGAATTCAAAGTGAACATTTCTAATACAAAGGTGATGGAATTTGAAGCAAGTGGAGTTACAATGGCAGTTAAGGTAGATCCTTGTGTAGTGTGGTAACTGTGTGTTCAGTAATGTGATCATCTGTGAAGGCTACAAGAGACGGATACATGGGTGATAGAAAGAAGGGAAAAGGATTACCAAGAGATCAATAGGGGTTCTCATTGTGCAACATACCAAAGAAGGAAAATGTGTAGCAATGATGATGTGGCTGTGGAAGAGGAGGAGGCTTATCTAATAAGGGTGGGGCAGCTGGAGAGAGTGAACAGATGTTGCTAGTTAGGTGACACCATCAGTAGTAGAGAAGGACGTGCAGTGGCTATAGCAGAGACAACATGTCTAAGACAGTTGAAATTGAACAAGCTATTAATTATCAGTGTTATATAGAAAGAGACTGACTCTATATTTGAAGGAGAATATCTATGCATGTGTAAGACCTGTCATGACATACATGACATCATCTGAGATATAGAATAGTCATGTGAAGGGAAGAAGATTTAGTTAGAAGAACAGAACAGGTGAAAAGGAGAAAGATGTACAAAGTGAGGTTGACTGACAGCAATGGATTAGAAGAGCTGATAGAGAAACTGGCTTTGAAAGAAGCTATCATTGATGTCACCAAGAGAAATACAATGAGATGGATACATTTTGAGAGGAGATAGCAGAGAGGTCACAAGACGAGTTGTGGGTTTCAAGTGGAAGGAAGCAGGGGAAGAGAAAAGCCAAAACTGAACTGGAGAGATGTAGCCCTTAAGGAGTGTAGTTATGTTGGCATGGAGGTTGGCAAATAGTGCAATAGGAAAGGAACATAAAATATATTTATCTATATATATTAAAAATTACAAGGTATTTAGTATAAAGTTTGAGAGAGACTTTTTTCAACATTTTGCAGGACCAGGTCGTAGTGGGTTCTTAGAGGATGTTAGTGGTGGGCTTATTGATAGATTAGATGCAACAAGCTTCATCTTGAGAAACCCATTGTGAGCCCAGAATGGCAGGCCAAACATACTTTGATGAAACAGCACTGTCTTGAGAAACCCTCCCATGTGCGAAGGGTAATCAATCAACACCTCACCCTCCATTAAGGAAAGGGTCAAAACTGCAAGGATCACCCCCATGACCATCTTCAGAATCTGTCCCATCAATCACAATGAGACAGAAACAAAATTAAGAGTCACAGTACCATGCCCAATATTGTAATATGTGTTGAATACATCTTAGATTTAGCATGTATCAAATTGTACAGGCAACAACGGTTTCAAACCTGGTAAATGTGCATATCAAAGATACAATGGGGTTCTCTGTGAATTTGAAGTGATGCATACAAGCTAATTAGTTTACTATTATTGAACTAAATCAGGTTAACACCACCATTCTTGCATTCTCCATATGTGAAAACATCTACGTCCAAAGTTTCTGGGAAAAAAGAGAATTTACAACTACATAGTTTTGGAAATTCAAAATGGCTGCCAAGATTGATTTTCTCTCAATTTTGTCAAAACTCCAACTTTTTTTCTCCATTTAATGTCTTTCTTCCCATACATGGGGTTTGACGGTGCCCATAGACATAGGACTTGTTACTGGAGGGTAGAGCACTTTAAGACTGGATGTCCTTCCTGACATCACCAATGGTCCTTCCAGGATTTGAACCCTGACCTTCTTGAGTTGAAGGTCAGGAACTTATCCACTAGGCCACGACATCTCTATTGAAGTGTAGAAACTGTCCACAAATATGTGTCATAATCTTTGTTGTGTAGGGCCTCTATTAATTGTAAAATGACTTGGGCAGTAGAATCCACTACAGAATTATGACCACCACCCTTCTCCTTCCTAATGTATGGATAGAAACACCAGCAATATCCAGAGAGGGTCTCATAGAGCCCTGAAACTTGATTCTAAATAAATAAAGCTAGTTGAAAATGAACTATTTGATTGGAAGTCAACCTTTGAAGGGTACTTTCACTTCTCAACAGATAGTTCATTTTCTAGCATACACAATGATTCAAATTTTACTTGATAAGAATGGTTGTAGATAATACAGTGGTTCATAATCTTGGTCATGTCTCTCAAGGGCAACAATGTTTTGATCATAGAATAAATCTATCATTTGATATCTACATACCTCTTTCTCAAAAACACTGAAGAAAGCACTGGAGTTTGAAAAAGCCATTTACAATTGTTCTGAATAAAATACCATTTCCCAAAGAAACCAGAAGAAGATCTTAAGCTACAAACAACAAACCAAAGAAAGCTTTGAGTCCATCCAGTGACATTGGAGAGCAGTGGCTGCCTTCCTTTGATGCATTTTCTGTTACAAAACCAATACCGAAGAAAACAGCCCAGAATAGTAGCTCTTGGGTTCATAGTTATTATAGGAATTGCTTTCCTAGGTGAAGTAACAGAATCACTAAATACTGAAGAAAACAGCCCAGAATAGTAGCTCTTGGGTTCATTATAGGAACGGCTTTTCTAGGTTGATCTGATTGATGGTGATCTTTATCCAGCTCTGGAGTTGAGCTGTTAATCCAATCATCATTTAAGTCTAGTGGCAACTCAAACTGGAAACCATCAATTCATCCATTTCATCACTAAAAATTGTCATAATTGTTGCAAATTATTTCAACAGTAAGTTCTTCTATATCAATCTCAGAAGATTGAACATATTTGTTACTGTTTTCTTCATTAGAATTGAGTGAGTTGAATAAGCTGGTCATTAAGGATATTACCATGACACTACAATTTTGCAACAACACTGTAGCTGATGTTAACTAGCAATTTTATTTCCCATTGTTACTTATAACCAACTTGTTCTTCGCTGGAAACAATGATCTATATTGTTTAAATATTCACTAAAGTTCCTTTTCAAGTTATAACCACTGAAAGTGACGTACCAATTTTGGCAGCAAAAGTGAATTGTGGACATTGGAGCACTTTCAAGCTAAAAAAGCAGCACAAGGGACTCCTACGGTTAGTGTTGTCATATCATCACAATGTTGTAATGCCGTGTTTATTACAGATACAATGCAGATGCAATGTAATATGTTTATGTTTTGACATTATGCTCGTGTAACATTCTCAATCATAATTATTGTGTTAAAGTCCTTGAACGCAATATTTATGTCAATAGTTGTAATAATAGAATTTGTACATTGTATACATATATCTCTCTGTAATCTACTAGTATTCAGTTAGGACAAGAACCACTCGGTGTAATTATACTTGTGTCATCTGTGTGTGGACCGTCTGGTGTGCTACAAAGAAGTGTAAATGTCTTTCCAGCAGATACAAGGCCACATAAAGTGTTACTTACAGTCATACCAGCATCAGTTTTACTTCCCTCCTTCCTTCTTACTATCATCATTTGCTTAATTGATCAATTATATAACTTTTAAATGTATACTTTTTGCCTTAATCTACTCTTAGTAACTGTTACCTATAATGTTACTACAAGCTGTCGACCAGTAGCGCAAACAGGAATTTCCAAAGTGGGCATTGCCCAGAGTAGTAGACCTGAGATTTGTTCGGAGAAAAGTTTCTAAAGCTCAGTAATCAAGCAAGTTATCATTTCAGATGTTTCTGATTGAGAGATGTTTGAAGGTTCTGTTCAGGAACTTAATCACAAGTGCTAGAGGTGTATTCTCCGGTTGTACTAGACGTGAGCTGCTTGCTCAGAAATATATAATCAAAAATATTTGTACACTCTTAAATTATTTGCTAGTTTCTTCATTTCATCAAATCTAAGTGTTGTAAAATGTTAATCAAGTTGCTTTCCCCCTCATTTGGTAAATTCGTTTCAAGTCGCTCAATATCCTCATCTCACTGTTCTGTCACAAGTCTGTTTAGAAATAACAAATCAAGTTGCTCTTGTGTTCTGAAGTCTCTTTACAGCATCTGTTGAGGCAAGCATGCTACAGTGCTCAATGTCATTGAAAACAATAGAATCACAGGGAGACAGTACGATTTGGATACAAATATCTGCAGTTCAAAAAGGTCCAAAGGTGTGCTACCAAAAAGGGGCACACATTGGTTGAAAATAGAAATTGAACAATTCCCACAGGGAAATATTCCATTGATAATCTGATCACTCTTGCAGAACCATGCTCTCCTTGCAACCTGCTGCCCGAGAGTTCAACAAGGCATCAACCTTTTAGATTGCATCAGTTTCACTTTCAATCTTCTTTAAAATTTTATGCCTATTTGATTATCATGTCTAGGGCTGCGGTAGATATTCTCTTGGACCACAAATTTTCTAGGATGACTTATGACGGAAAGCTGAGAATTGTAAGGGAAGGGAAACCTTGTCCACAGCTCCCTGACATGCTTACTGTTCACTGCGAAAGGAAATGTGACCTTGCATGACACTTTTCTGTCGACAATTACCAAACGATCCAGTGCGGTACAGGTTGTGACAAACGTTCAAAGTTGCTCTGTTGGCCATGTTTACTTTTCTCTTGACAAGATGGGGTGTGGAATAAACATGGTTTTAGTGATCTCAGGCACTTGACTTCTGCTGCAAGAGGCACAAGAAATCAAAGCTTCATATTGAGTCCTTTTTAAAACTTAATGTCTTTGGTATGAATCATATAGAGACCCTTCTTGATTCTCAGTGCAGTGCTTAGGTCGTAAGGCACAACAAGATGGTCAAGAATGTTACATGAGAAACTTTATAAAGATGTGTTTTCACTACTGAATGGAAATATCCAACTACAGGAGGTGGGCGTTTCCCACTACATACATGTCTGGTCTCAAAGAGAGGCTGATACAATATTGTAATCTGAAAATAAAACAAATATTCATACAACATCTCCCCTTCATACATTATATTCAGAAAGAAATTCCTAACAAAAAAAATTGATAAATAACTAGTGTCCAGTGTCACAAGCCAAGCTTCTACACCTCATAGTTATGCTACGAATAATAACAGTTCCTTTGTCAGTTGTAACATTGTAACTACGAGGTGTTGAAGCTTGGCTTGTGATAATCCCTTGACATGAGCAACCGTTATCTTTATGAAATATAACAGAAGTACCAGGTATAATTTGTTTTAGGGTGTGACCAACTGATTGAAAGGCTGACTTAATTTAGTGCTAACTTGGGATAGAAGTCTACGTAATTATGTGCTCATCAACATTGTGGCTGGGGATTGTAAATTGTGACATTGAGCTGTACGAATGGCTAGTGAAGACAAGTATGGATCTTGTCCAGATTGTTTAGCTTGATGTAATGTCTTCTTAACAGTCTGTATCGTCCTTTAAGCTAAACCATTACTCTGTGGATACTCTCGGCTACTAGTTATATGTATTTCCCAATGAATAGTAAATTGATGAAATTCTGTTGAAAAAATTGAGGACCATTGTCACTAATAAGAGTAGAGGGTATATGCCATGATGAGCAAAGATACTTTTTAATCATTAATGATAGTAATCGATGAAGTATCATTGAAATGAAATATTTCGATGAATTTGGATGTATAATCCACAACAATAAGATACTGTTTACTATACAACTGAGAAATATCATGCTCTTATGTTGGCTCTTAGGAAGCTGATTTCTGTACTCAATACATTCAGAGCAACTTTGCACCATGTCTGCAATCCCAGCATCAATACCTGGCCAATAAACACATTGTCGAGCATGAAGGTGACATTTCTCTATACCTAGGTGACCTATATGAAGTTTTGTTTTGATCTCATGCCTTAAACTGTGTGGGATTACTATCTTGTTCCCATTTAGAACTAAGCAATCTACTGTGAGATCATCACGGATGTTGAAAAATGGTCTAATTTGATCTGGCAAATAATGGTGATGTTGAGGCTAACCATTTTGAATACAATGTATGAGTTTTGACAAAGTTGAGTCCCATGTGGATTTTTCAGCAATATCATCAAGCTTTTGCTGACTAATAGGAAGACTTGAAATGATGTTAAGTACATATGTATGCAGTTCTTGTTCTGATAGTTCTGAATCTTTGTCAGATAAAGATGCCCTACTAAGAGCATCAGCAAGAATCATCTCTGTACCTGGTTTGTAATGTAGATTAAAGTTGTAACATTGCAATGACAATAAGAATCATTGAATTCATGACGGGGCCTTGTTAAGCTGTTTTTGAACTATTGACATGAGAGGGTGATGGTCATTATTCACAGTACAACTACTATCAATAAGATATTCATGAAATTTCTTACATGTGAATACAATAGAGAGCATGTCCTGTTCCATTTGACCCTAATTTCGCTCAGAAGTTGTCATTGCTCTGGAGGGAAAGGCAATCAGATACCACCTTCCTTTATGGAAATTTTTTAAGGTTGCACCAAGACCAATCTTTTATAGGAAGGCTCAGATTAAAGAAACAGAGTGATGAACATTTTGATATCAAATCTTTAATCTTCTCAAATGAATTTTGGCAAACTAAAGAGAAATTCCATAGACTATTTTGCTCAAGTAGTGCATGAAGAGGCACTGAGACATCTGAGAGGTGTGGTATAACTTTTCCATGGTAAGCTACCATACCAAGAAAAGTTTGCAGTTCCAATCATTTTTCTGGAGTAAGCATTTTTCAATTGCTTTAGCTTTGACAGGATAAGGGGAAATTCCCTCAGAGGAGATCTGATGTCCCAGAAATGTAATCTGATTTGAACTAAAGATACATTTTTCTGGGTTCTGGTTCATACCAGATTTTCTGATAGCTGTGAAAACTTTGGTTGTTTGAGCCTGGAGATTTGAAATATTATTAGCATAAACAAGGATATCATCTTGACTATGAACAACATCAGGTATACCTTTAATGATATCAGCTACTGCTGCTTGAAATATCTCACTAGCCAAATGAATCCTGAATAAGAGCTTAAAATTTGAAAAACATCCTTGAGGAGTGGCAAACGCGAGTAGTTTGCAAGACTCCTTGTCAACTTTAACTTGCCAGTACCCACTGCTTGCATCTAATATAGTAAAATAATGGGCACCTGACATTTCCGCAAAGAGTTCCTCAGCTGTTGGAAGTGTATAGTGCTGTCTCTTTCTGGCTTGATTCAAATCGGCGGATGTAGACAGACTCAGAATTTACCACTTCGTTTCTGTACAACAACTAATTGATTAACCCATTCAGTAGGCTCTGTTACAGGAGTAATTATGTTCATTTTTCCCATACCTTTGAGTCCATTAGCAAGTTTGTCCTTTAGTACAATAGGGACTTTCCGGGGAGGATGTACAACTGGAGTAGTATTAGCTTTAAAACTATATGATGGGTCCTTGGAAGGGTACCAATTTCTCCAAAGCAATCACTAAATGTTTTTGTAAAATCAACATTAGCACCTGTCACAGACATGATTCTTTGAGTAATGTTAAGCTGACGAGAAGAGTGAGCACCAAGAACTGGATTCGAATTCACTTTAGCAACCAAAAAACTCAAGTCGAAATTTATGATGCTTATGTTCAAGTGCAAGGACACACCTACCAATAACATCAATGGGGATAAAGTTGCATGCTGAAAGTTTTGCATTGCTTTCATGCAACAAATTATATACTGAGTACGGCAACACATTAACGTCTGCTCCAGAGTCAATTTTGTATTCTCTTGGGATACCATTCCTTCTGAAGGATATTGCATATAATTGATCAGGATCTATTGTTGAAATATGAGAAGATTCACCATCATCAGAAATAGTAAAAATACAAAAGTCATCATCATCATCATCATAAGAAGTCTCATAGCAGGACTGATTAACTTCAATCGAGTTTAGATAGGATTTATTTGGCCTTCTTGTCTTACAACAGGATGAGTAATGCCCTTTTTGCTGCATGAGTTACAGAGTTTATTATAAGCAGGGCAGTCTCCTCTTTGATGCTCTCCTGAACAGAATTTTCATTTATTAGTGAATTCACTGAGGGACCTTGCAGAAGATGCCCTTTTCTTATATTTAATCTGAGATACAGAGGATGCATCAGATTGTAAGGCTCTCATGTGTCTGCTTGCTTCCTAAGCAGATTGCCCTATCCTTATGGAATTTTCTAATGTTAACGATTGTTCACGTAAGGGTCACTCTCTTAGCCTGTTACTCTGTATTCCAACAACTAAAATATCTCTTACTAAAGAATTGCGAAGTTCTCCAAACTCACAATCAAGAGATACCTTCTTTAAAATCGGTCACAAAGTCATCAAATCATTGGCCTTCACATTGCTAATGGGTAAGGAACTTGTGTCTAAGATAGGTAATGCTTTTGACAGGAGTACAATAACTATTACATTTGTCAATAACTGATTCAAAGTTCAATGAAGAGTTCCCAGAAAGATTGAAGGTATTATAAATTTCCCTACCTTTAGGGCCAATACATGTAAGTAAAATGGACAATCTAATCTTATCTGGCTTGGAGTCACTTTCTGTAGCTGTGAGGTAGAAATTAAGAGTTTGCTTCCATCTACGCCAATTTTCATGAAGGTTGCCATCAAACACCTAATACTCAGGAGGAATGAATTTGTGCATTATGAGTTACAATATAATTATCCTGAAGGGACTTCTGACACCATGTTATATGAGAAACTATGAGAAAACTTGGAGAAACAGAGAAGGACATGTAGAACTTGATCAAGAGTTGCCACAGATTTTCGTAACAATCAGGCACAATCACTGGAACAATCTACTGTAAGTCCTAGGAATAAAATCAATCTCCCTGAAGAGACAATGGTTCATCAGCCAAAGAAGAATATAAATACCACTAGGTGTGGACGTATAGTAAAGAAACCAGTACGTTATTGTGAAAAACGCTACTATCATATTTCTGAAATTGCAAAGAACTAGACACTATTTTTTGTTGTTGTTGTTAGAAACTTTGTTTCAAACTTAGTGTTAAACGGGGAGATGTTGTATGTAGTCTAGCCTCTAAATGACCTTACATATTGTAATAGCCTCTCTCTGAAGCCAGACACAATTGTAGTGGGAACCGCCCACCAGTCTAGTGGATTTTTGAATCTCTCCAGCAGTGGACACATGCCTTTTCTCTGTTTCTCCAAATTTTCTCATAGTTTCTCTTATAACATCCAGTACATTACAATTTTTTCTAAAATAAATAATTAACATTCTTCACAATACCAAGCTGGTCTCTTTACTACATGACCTGATCCAGTGGTAGTTTGGTTCTCCAGTTATGGTTCACTTATTGTCTCTTAGGGAGATTGACTTTATTCAAAGGACTTACGGCAGATTTCTGTTGTGATTTTACCTGACTACTAGGCAAAACCTTTGGTAACTCTTGATCAAGTTCTATCATAGGTTCCACTGGTTCATTTGAAGTTTCATTTGATAAAAGATGCTGATTACGCCTAATAACAGTCCCTTTGTCAGTCTTAATATTATAACTATGAGGTGTAGAGACTGGACTTCTAACAATCCCTTGACACCACCAACTGTTATCTCCATGAAATGGAACACTAGTGCCAGGTGTTATTGGTTTGCAGGCGTGATCAACTGACTTGGAAGGCTGTCTCAATTTTGTACCAATTTGGGGTTTAAGAGTCTTTGTTGTCTTCTTCACTGTCTGTAATGTTCGCTCAGCTAAACAGTTACTCTGTGGATACTTGCGGCTAGTTATATATGCTGTACTTCCCAATCAATAGTGAATTGATGAAATTCCATTGAGGAGAATTGAGAACCATTGTGACTAATTACGGTAGAGGGTATGCCATGGCGAGCAAAGATACTTTTAAATCCATTAATGACCATGTTTGATAAAGTATCATTAAGACAAAATATTTCGATGAATTTGGATGTATAATCCACACCAATAAGATACTTTTTATTGTAGAATCAAAAAAATGTCTGTACCTCAATTGGTCCACACTTGACTAGCTCTATCACAATCTAATGTTGGCTCTTTTAAGAAGTTGGTTTCTATACTCACAAAGGTGACATTTCTCGATACCCAGGTGACTTATATGAAGTTTTGTGTTGATCTGATGCCTTAAATTGTATGGGATTACTATCTTGTTCCCTTTCAGAACTAAACCATCTGCCATATATTCACAGATGTTAACCCTTAAAGCCCCGGCTAACCAAGATGCAAAATGTACGTAAGGCCCGCATGTTTTGTGCAAAAATTCCAAGTTTGCACTACCCCCCATATAACATCAAATATCATCGTAACTTTTGCTCGCACAGAAAAATGTTGTACTTGAAGAGGAACTTGTAGAGGATGAAAAACCTACAAATCGGTGTATTTTGTTAAAGTGTAACTTCAATATTGTGTTTTTAACAATCCTTTGAATCTACAGGAGTTAAAAATTGAAGAAAATTCTATGAAATACCACAGTATACCTTGATTAGATACAGCCTAATTTTACTTTTGTTTACATTAAAATATACCTAAACTATGCTAGTTATGGAAATTGTTCAATATATAGTTCAGCTTCAAAATAATTCTGTTATAATTGTGAAGTAGTCAATGTATTTACGATAAAAAATCAAGTTTTGTATGATAATCACGAAAGTAGTTCTTGTCTCTAACTATACACAAATAAGTCGAATTGTTCCCCTTGTGACATAGTGAAGAACTACAACAAAATGTGGTCTTTTTGCCACAAACAACACATTGATGATCCTTTCCTTCACCTTTTTCAGGAAAGTGTTCACCAACATTGGTCATTCGGCTCATATCAGCCTGAGCAGCTTTACGTTTTCGACAAGGACTACATCGTTGCCTCTTGGCTTTTCAGATAGAAGTCATTTGATCATTTAGGTCAACGCCACCCATGAATCAGTTGCAGTCATTGACTAACTTCGGACATGAAACAGTGACCTCTTCATAACTGTTTCCCTTCTTCGACTCTCGTTTCACATCCTGACCATCATCTGGATCATGAATTGAAGATAAGAAGGAAACTGGCTTTCTATCTTTCCAAGTAAGGGCAAGCAACTGGTGGTTTGACTTGCATACAAAACTACACTGAGGTTTTCCTTTGATAGCCTGTGACAGTTCAGCATATGGGAAGAATTTTCGATTTGCACGTATAGTTCCACAAGTTCAAGAAGTATAGAAATTGTCCATATAAATATCATAGTCTTTGTTGTGTAGGCCCTCCACTAATCGTAAAACAACTTAAGCAGTAGAACCCACCAGAGGATCATGACCACCATCCTTCTCCTTCCCGATGAAGACACGAAAACGCCAACAATAACACAGGCTGGTTGGAAATAAACTGTATGATTCCAAGTCGACCTTTAAAAGGTACCATACACTCATCAACAGAAAGTTCATTTTCTAGTATCCACAATGACTCAAATTTAGATTGAAGGCTAGATAGGAACGGTCGTACTTTATACAGTGGATCATAATCTGGATCACATCTCTCGGGTACAACAATGTTTGGATCAGAGAAATGAATGAATCGTTTGATATCCATATATCTCTTTCTTGAAAACACTGATGAAACCCTGGAGTATGAAACAACCATTTACAGATTTGTTATCATTTTCTTCATCAGAATCGAGTGAAGTAAACGAGCTGCTCAACGACGATCCTGCCATGACTTCACCATTTCACAACAACATTGTGCTGATGTCCACATGTGATTTTCTCAAAAATTTCCTACGTAAACCCTATTGTCACTTACAACCAATTGGAAGCTCGTTCTTAGCTGAAGACAATGATGTATATTGCTTGAACATTAAATACAGTTCTCTGGAAGTTATAACCGCTGAAAGTAAGGCACTGATTTTGGCGGCAAAAGCTGCTCGTGGGCTTTGAAGCACTTTCACAGCAAGCTGCAAAAGTGGCACGTGGGGCTTAAAGGGTTAAAAAATTGTCTAATTTGATCTGGCAAATAATGGCCATGTATAGGTCATCCATTGTGAATAAATTGTATGAGTTTAGACACAGTAAAATCCCATGTTGATTTCTCTGCAATTTCATCAAGCTTTTGTTGACTAATTGGAAGACTTGAGATGATGTTGAGAATATTTGTGTACAGTTATTGTTCAGATAGTTTTGAATCTTCATCAGATAAGGATGCTCTACTAAGAGCATCAACAAGGACCATCTCTATTCCCAGTTTGTAATGTAGTAATGACAATAAGAAATGTTGGATTTGACAAGGAGCCTTGCAGAGTTTTTTTTTAACTATTGCCAGGACAGTGGTCATTTTCCACAGTAAGACTATCACCAATAAGATACTCATGAAATTTCTTACATGCAAATAAAATAGAAAGCATTTCTTTTTCCATCTGGCAATAATTGCGATCAGAGGACTTCATTGTTCCACATGCAAAGACAATTGGGTACCATTTTCCTTGATGAAAATTCTTAAGGGTTGCACCAAGACCAACTTAGAAGCATCACATGTCACTTTAACTGGAATACTTGGTTTGAAGAAATGAAGTGATGAACACTTTGATATCAATTCTTTGATCTTTTCAAATGAGTTTTGGCAAACTGAAGAGAAACCCCAAAGAGTGTTTTGCTCCAGCGGTAAACAAAGAGGTGCTGAGACATCTGAAAGGTGAGGTATGAGATCCCACTTCTGACACCATGTTATATGAGAAACTTTATAATGCAGAAAAGAGGTGTGTTTTCACTACTGAATAGAAATATCCAACTGCAGGAGGTGGGCACTTTCCACTACATAAATATCTGGTCTTAAAGAGAGGCTGACATAATATTGCAATCTGGCAATGAGGCAAATATTCATAAAGTAAAGAATAATAGAACTGTAACAAAAAGGCTTATTGATGTTGTGTGCTTTTTATCAATGCAAGAACTGTCATTTAGAGGCCACAACAAATCTGCTAACTCACTAAACTGGGGCAATTATGCTGAATCACTTTCATTTCTATCTGACCACGACTTAGTTTTAGATTCTCATTCGCAATTCAACTGTATTTCTAGGGTTGTCTCCCACAATCCAAAATGATCTTATTGATTTAGTTTCACAGTCCCAATTGATTGTATTCGGGAAAGAAGTAGACACATCACCTTTTCTTCCTATTGTTGCTAACGTTGGATTTTCATCTCGGTCTCTTGTCTCTTGTCTACTATCTTGATATGTGTTTATAATGGTAAAGGAAACAAAAGATTTGTTGGGTTCACAGATTTAAGTTCTGATAGAACTGTATGTGGTTTATTTAATCATGTTAGTGATATAGCTAAAGATTTTGTGCTGAAAGATAAACTTGTAGGCCAAATGTATTATGGGGCTAGTGTAATCAGTGGCATATTAATGGCATCCTAGCAAGGGCACTTGAAGAGTACCCCCTCACAATGTTTATTCATTGTTATGCACATGTCTTGAATTAAGAGTAACAGCAGAGCTTGCTGAGTAATAAACATTGCCATATTATTTTTCAATCGTTGAATGGCTTATCTGTCTTTTTCAGTAAGTTTTTAAGCGTGTAAATGCATTGAATGAGTTTGTGCAGAAAAGCTTACCATCTGTTGCACCTACTCGGTGGAATTTTACTTCACATTTAGTTAACACAGTACAAAATTACAGACGGCAGCTAGTTATTTTTTCCACTCATTTAACTGAACACACTGGAGACTAGGATGCAGATACTGTTCTTAAGGCTAGGGGTTTCCTTGACTTTGTTAGTGACATTGAAACCATTTTTTGTTAGAGATCTTCTCTAATGTTTTTCTTTCATGATTGTTTTGTAATACATTTTGCAAGATAAAGCTTTTGATATTGTATCTTGAAATTTTAGAGAGTATTTGCATGCAGATAGAGAAAAGGTACTTATCACTCTCAAGCTTGGAATTTTTCCAGCTTTTTTATGGCATGAGCAGTACAAACTCTACCCTAAGACTTTCCCTTCTGATTTGCTGATATATTTATGTTCTTTTTATAACTTGTTTTTTGATGAGGTTAAATTGCAGAACAAGTTGAAAGTTGTGTATTCTAGTTCTGAGTTTAGTAGTTTACCAGTCAGTGCTTTATTTCACTTTCTATTTGAGCATGGCCTAAATGATGCTTTTAGTGAGGTATATAGGCTTTCTACGCTCATCTTAACATTGCCATGTATTTCTGAATCTGCGGAATGCTCTTTCTCTTCATTGAAATGCATAAAGAGCACGAGTAGAAGCACTCAGGGGCAAGAGAGGAATAGCAATTTAAGTTTGCTGTCTATTGAGAAGCACTGCTTATGGAGCTTAAAGGTAAGCCATCCCTTTACCATGGTGTTTTTTGGAGTTTATTAAGAAAGATAGAAGGATAGACTTGCAGTACAGGTAATTTTCGGATGTTGAAATGATGCCATGTTTCTTTAAAATACAGGATATATTTTGTGCTTTTCCTTCAGTACAACAAGGATTCGTAAACACCACTATTTTGAGATCTTAATGTTTACTAAGAAAGGGTAGTTTCTCAGCGTAGAGAGCCTTTCAAAGAGAAATGACACTACTTTAGATATACCTGACATGATAAGGAAATTGTGGCAAAACTACTTTTTGTATCATGCCTGGCCTACAGTTGCACCCTACACCACCGAGAGGCACCATACATGGATACTTATCATTCATATACTTTTGCACCTAAATCTTTACTTCCACATGGTATTGTCCACTCGATAGGTCTTTTTTTTTTAATCGTTTTTAACGTCTTTTATTCCCATTCATGGGGTTTGATGGTGCCCATGTTCATGGGACTTGTTATTGGAGCATAGAGCACTTTAAGACCGGATGCCCTTCCTGACGTCACCAATG
>JAAAKL020007139.1:0-17211 GCA_010016065.2 Carybdea cf. marsupialis auct. non (Linnaeus, 1758) | reverse complement strand
TATCATAGGTAAGGATCCTTCTAGGCTGTCGTAATCTAGTTGGTCTTGTTTCAGGAGATGCTTGTGTTGGTGGAGAGGCTTGTGATGGTGTATCTGGAGAAGGTACAGGAGATGATGGCACATCAGCAAAGGTATTGAGGAGTGGCTGGTTGAAGTAAACAGGATCAAAGCCATCAAATCCATCATCAGCTTCCATAACAACGTCATCTCGATCAGCTGGTGTTGGAATTGAAGGTGAAGATGATCTTGCTCTTGATTTCTTTGCTTGTTTGGTAGTGTTGGCAGAAGTCCTGGTGGCAGGAATTGGAGCAGTAACTGGGAGTTGATTACAGGGATACAAGTGATTACAATGGATTGCTTTGACAGATCCTTTTCTATCTTCACGGCGAATTAGGTACACTACACCGGAATCACCAATTGATACAATTTTTTAAACATGTCGATCCCAGTATCGACGTAGCTTGCCTGGACCATCATGTCGTGCAAAATTACAAAGAAGGACTCTGTCACCAACAGCAAGGGCATTTGCAGTTTTACCTCTGTTGCGTCAGGAACAGTCTTGTTTCCTGTGCTGCTGTGAGGACTCTTCAGCTATGCGATAAGCTTTCTTCTTTGTCTTGTGCAATTCTGTAACAAACTGTTGATGTGTCTTAGCTGTAGGTGGATCGTCAGAAATTAAAGCGTCAATAGGAAGGCGAGGATTTCGTCCAAACATAAGAAAGTAAGGAGAATAGCCAGTTGCAGAATCTTTCGTATAGTTGTAGGCATGGACAAGTTTGTTCAGAAGATCTTTCCAATGAAATTTTTGAGACTCATGGAGTGTACGTAGCATCTCTAAAATGGTACGGTTCATTCGTTCACATTGTTCATTTCCCATTGGGTGATAACGGGACGTTCTTGAACTTGTAACACCACACATCTTACTTAGATTATCAAACAATCCATTGGTGAACTCTCCTCCCTGTCATGAAGGATCCGTGCTGGAATTCCAAAACGAGGGATGAAGTTGTCAAATAAGTGTTGTGCAGCAGTCTTAGCAGTTTTGTTTCTGGTCGGGTAGGCTTGTAGAAATCGAGAGAAATGGTCCACAATGGTTAGGATGTACTCATAACCACCAGAAGATTTCTCAAGGTGAAGAAAGTCAATAGATATTACTTCTAAGGGGGAAGAGGAAGATATAGCGTTAATGGGTGCTGGGGGAAGGGAATGTGGTTTGCGTTGCTTTAGGCATTGGCAGATTTTGGTGACATACTCCCCTACATCTCGCTCCGTTTACGGCGAAAAAAAAGGGTCCCTAATGAGGGCCAGGACACGCTCAGTGCCCAGGTGTCCCATATTATCATGTAATTCCAGCAAAGCAAAGGTCTTCATGGAGGATGGTAATATCGCTTGCTTAATGCTTTTGGCATGGCGACATAAAAGACCATCAGGTTCAACAAATAACTTAGGCCATTCATAAAGAAGACCGATAGTGTTCTTAGAGAGTGTTTTGCGTTGTGCACATGTAGGCCGACGGTTACTTTTCAAGTACCTAATGACCTGCTGAATAGAAGAGTCAGCTGCCTGAGCTGCCTTTAAATCTGCTGGAGCACCAAGATGTGAGGAGTACACAAGAGTATCAGGTATAGTAACTGCATGACGAGTGGTTAAGGTAGGGTCACCTTGCAAATATTCAATAACAGTGTGAACCTCAGACATAGTTATAGAGTGAGTGCACTGGTCAACCAGTTCGTCAATTCTTGACAAGTAATCAGCCACGATGCCCTTTGACCCAGGACAGTACTTAATTGTAAAGTTAAACTGAGCTAAATCATTGACCCACTGTTGACCAGTAGCTGTTTACTTAGCCAAAGATGTGACATAAGTTAACGGATTGCTATCAGTGTAGACAATGAGGTGAGGAGAATAGTAAAGATAAGGACTGAATTTCTCAGTAATTGCCCACTTGAGTGCTAAAAATTCCAGCTAGGAACTATGGTAGGCCTTTTCTGCTCCTACAAGAGAACGACTGGCATAAGCTACAACATGTAGTTTATTCTTAAAACGCTGGAAGAGTACAGCTCCCTTGTGACTGGCATCAGTACTGAGAATAAAAGGTTGAGAAAAGTTAGGATATGCTAGAAGAGGATCAGATATGATAGCTGCAATTGATTCCTTGACGGCTGACTGAGGTTCAGAAGACCACTCAACTTCAGTATGAGAAGGAAGCTGAACATTGTTCTTATTCTTAGAGGAAGGATTACTACCCTTATGTTCAAGACGTTTGTACAGAGGATAGGCTGTTTGGGAAAAGTTTCGTACAAACCGTCTGAAATAACCGAGAAAACCAAGAAGTTTTTTTCACATCACCAATGTTAGCAGGAGAGGTGTTCTGCAGTTGTGTCACAGCCTGGATGCTGTCAGGGTCAACCTTTGTACAGTACCAAAGGTTAGAAAGTAAAAGAACTGAGAAGATACGTAAAGCAAGAGTTGCTAAAATTAGTAAATCTGAGAAGGAAGTATACAAACAAAAGAACCGAGAATGCCTGAGGAAGTGTAGAGCTGCAAGGAAAGCCCAGCAGATTGATGGGGCAGTATCTTCAGCACAGGTTGACCAGAGCTCATCAGCAGATGCCTCCATATCACTCATTAGCAACCCATATAATAGTAAACAGTCTTTTGGTAAAGCTATCGACCGTTTGCGAAGGTCTTTGCCATTATCACCAAGGAAGAAAACAGCTGTTATAGCTGGACTCGCCAGTCATGTAGGACTAAAACTTGAGCAGAGAATGGAGATGAAATTCATTACTTGCAAGAGTGTGTTGTGAAAAAAATTGAAGCACCAATTGTTGTTGGTCATCGCGGCCACTTTTCCTTCTCCTGTTTCAAAGAACAGTAAATTTTAGTAAAAAAACCCCATTTTACTTGTATTATCAAGTGTATTTGTTATTGTCATAGAAGTTGTTTGTTTAACCACATTTCTGCCTAAACCAACTTCTCGAACTCCTTCTTTATTTTTTCCTACATAAATCTCAAATTCGTTAGCATAGCCGTTATGTGGGTCAGCTCTCATCCATACTTTGATACCATACTTTGTTGGCTTTGCTGGCATATATTGTTGTAAACTTAGACGGCTTCTGAATTTGATCATAGCTTCGTCGACACTAAACTCCTTGTGTGGGTTATACGATAACATACAGTTATGGTTTATTGCATCAAGTAACGGCCTGATCAGGTATAGTTTATCATAGTCATCACTGTCTACACTTGGCATTTTTCTTCAGTCGTTTACATGTAGATACTCCCCGTGAGCTTTTTGAAACGGTTCCGACTCATAAATGAAGCTACTCGAAATCCTCCAAATAAAGCATCTTTAGCCAAGTACATGGCCATTTGAGGCAGTCTAACGATACTCATAAAGATTCTGATGCCAAAATAAACTTTTAGTTCATTCCAATTGGTATCGTACCATTCCTTGTCTTCACGTCCACGATGTTCGATTTTCCATTTCGCATATAAATTAGTCTGTCCAGCGATCAGATTAAAAAGGGTTAGAGGCCAGATAACAGAAAGAAAGTCAAGTTCTACTGCCGCTCCATCCAAAGAATTTACTGGTCCTACATTTTCTTTAAAGTCCTCTATTTGTGTTGAAGGTAAATTGTTTGACCATTTTTCCGTGGCATCGTCGACATCATCGCTACTGACCGATACTTCATCATCAGAGCTTGAAACTTCATCAATTTCCAAATCACTGCCTATATCGATGGTAGATGTGGTGGCATTGAGTCCTAATTCATCGTTTGTAAAGCCCAAAAACTCCTCTTCACTATCTGAATCGGTAAAAAGATCCATCATTCGGTTCTCAGACATGTTGTTTACAATTTTCTCGACTCTTCTGACCATTGCCTGAAACTCTTGTATTTATTGGACGATTGCTCAAAATTGTGCTATGGCAACCTATGACATATTTGGTACCAGAATAAAGCTTATTGTCTGACAAATACATTCTTGCTTGTTCCATGAGCCAATGACGCACAACGATTGAGCAATTGGACCAATAACGAGCGTCACGTACAGGTGATTCTGGGCTTTCATGATCAAAACATTGCCGTCATGCCAGCGTGATGATGGGCTTTCATGGGGTGAAAATGATCGTCACGCAGACGTGACATTGGGCCACAATCGGTTAAGGTCACATTTTGGTTTTCATCTTGATTAGCATATAGGAAATAATGCTGCCCCAGACATAAGAGTACGAGGCTTTTTGAAAGGGTTTGGGGTAAAAATTATGCCAATTTGATAATCTCTCCAATGTCAAAATTTTCAGTATTTTGCACCAAAAAATACTAGAGGTTAGACAGGAAAGAAAGCTTCGCTGGCTATATTGGGTGTAGCCCTTGTCAATATTGTTCAAAAAAAGTTCACTTAGACCAGATTCTTTGTTTTTCAGACTCTGCAGGTTTTTCTGAATAATATTCATATAAGCATTCATCAAAATATTGGGTGTAGCCCTTGTCAATATTGTTCAAAAAAAGCTCACTTAGATCAGATTCTTTGTTTTTCAGACTCTGCAGGTTGTTCCGAATAATTTTCATATAAGCATTCATCAAATTTTTGGGAAGAAAGCACCAAAAGTTGTGTATGATAATTCACTTGAAAAAACAAACAAACAAAAACAACGACTATGCATCAGTTAACTTTTGTCTTGGTTTGTCACCTTTTTCATTACTCCCCAAAACTCACAAAATATCCTCACAGGCTGAAAATAGCATTTACTTGGCAGTTGCTTTTAATTTTTTACATCTTTAATTTATCTATATTCATGTACTTCAGGAACCCTGGAAATCGACGAGTGCAATTGAAAAGAAATTTCAACCAACAGAGAGATCTTGGAGGGCCCGCTAGCAAGAGGCTTTCACAAGATGGAGGTGGAAGAAGGTATAATTCATAGATGATTGAATTATAGGTCTTCTTTAGTTATTTATGTACTACAATTCATGTTGCAAGAATATTGAACTTTGTTTATGGGTTAGTTTGTTGTGCTTCAAGTAAATATTGATACTTGAACACTAGTAGCAGTTAAGAAGAATATGTTCTGTATAAACATTTTTATATAAATTATTTTGTATTTCATCATATACTATAACTTTGTCTACAGGATGTTTCATTAGCATGTCTAGAGTTCTTTCAAAATAGGTCATTTCAGTGGAAATCATAATCGTTGATGCCAGGGTAATGCAATCCTATTGCTAAAAATCATGTTTGGTAACTCTTTCTAAAAGCACCAAATAGTGGATTCAGCACTTACACAGTCATCCAATGTTAGGAGAAATGTTCTAAAGACTAAATCGATGGAATTTTTTGTGAACAAAGAACTTATGTTTGGTTAAGGTATTATCTGATCATTTAAATACATTTATGTACATCTTTCATTAGCAATACTCTAAGTGAGGTGCAAGAGGATGTCCATATGACACTTCACTGACAGTTTTATTGGGGTATGGAAATATCTTAGTTCTATGCATGTTTCAAGTGTCACATGTAAGTTCTTTGACAGCAGTGTTAGTTGAAGTCACATCTAAAAAGGGAATAAAATGTTGATGTTCTCGAATATGCACTGGATACACCTAGGGATATATGTGTTCTGAGTAAAGGCTGCTACTGTATATAGTATGATATTTTTAGTGATGTGCTCACATTACTGACAACAGTATGTTTTCCTCTCAATATATGTAGATGGGGGAGAACAGTGGTTGCTTCCAGAATCAGGCCCAATGACTCTCAGGAGGACCAGGACAGTAGTGGAGAGGATGAGGCTATGCCTCAGAAGGTATATTTCTTTCATACTAGTTTCTTGAATGTTAGTTGTATGATTTGTAATTTACATAAGCCCGGAAGAGCTGACTTACGGTTTTTATAACCAAACAATGGCTGAGGGCTGGGGCTGAGAAAAGTCAAGAATCAGTTTGAGTCATTTGTATGTTTTGTTCAAAATTTGATTGTAAGTGGCCCCTAGCAACTTAACATTACAGTTTTGTTGGTTCAACTCCAACTTTGTTGAACAGTGGAGTTACACTGTCATAAAATGTGGGTATTGTCAAGATGCCTAGTGTAGATACTTTGTTTGCAGTGTTCTTGAACACCACAGTTTAACATCACTATATTGTTTTCTGTAATAATTGCAGTATCAGAAGCTGTTTTTTGGCTGTTCTTTTAAATATATAAAAAAGAGATATCAGATACATCATCTGTGCAGAAGAGTGCTGCCAAATCTAAAATCTTCATCAGCTATTGTGCAGGATACTTCTTTGACATGTCAAAATTATGAAGGAAGTTTTAGTGGCAAGAAACATACTAGTTGAGGGCTAGGAATGATTGGGTTTGAACAAACGCTATTGTTAGTTGTGATTGATGTGATTTGAGATGGGTGGATCTATAAGGTGAGATGGGCTAGGGAAGGAAATACTGTGTGGTAAGAGCATGCAACTTTTGATGTGGCGACAGGGAGAGTGTAAAGAAGGCAGAAGATGATGTCAGACCTGTATGGTGATACAAGACAAAGAAGATATGGAGTGGATGAAGCTAAGTCATAGAACAGGATGGTTTTATTGCCCCCAATGTTTCGTTGTAGAGAAGATGTTGCTAAAATAGATAAAGGTGACCATGTGCAGATTATATATCCTGAGACACCCCAATGACACTATTTAATATATGTTTTCCACATTCGAGCACAGTGCATGATACAGGCTGGGTTTAGAAAGGGTTTGTGGTACTTATAAAATGAGATTATAAGAGGAATATGTTGATTGAAAAGAGTACATATCTATTTATGACATAAAGAGCTGTTTAGTGAGTTTTGTACTTTTGTTATTTAAGTGTTTGGAGTAGTGTACATGGTCTTTTGTATGTTATCTCCGTTTTGGTATTTCTAAGATTTCATAGGCATTATGTTAGAAGTATTTGTGTACTAGGATTGTAGACTTTATCAGAGCTACTCTGTATCGATCAGTGCAGTTCTGTATATACTTCTAAAGTGACTGAAGTGGATCATGATTTATTATGATTTTTCTAAGAGTTAAAATAGACATATTTTACTCTTAATCTAAACCAAACGGTTACATTTTGGTGGCCATTGCATATTAAATGATTTATGGTATGATTTATATGAACATTGACATATTTTTGATGGTCATTCATGGTGACCTTGCTTGAAGGCAAGAACTAATCAACATTAAGCAAATGATAAGGCTGGTGTATTATTTTGCATTACTGAAACAGTGAACTTGAAATTTAGTATGTAAATGGCTTGAAGTCCTTTAGAGCACATTTTTACTGATAATGTACCTATCTATCCTTTTGTATATCCATATATCTTTATGTAGTGCTTTTCCAACTGTTCAAAGCTATTCTTACTTTATTCAACCCCACATGCTTCACCTTTGCCTTGATAAAACAGAGTTTACCCAACTAATTGTGCAGTTATTTCAAAGCTTCAAGTCAAATGAAAGTAGATTCAACAGACAGCAGACGTGTCCTGTGCAGTGACAAATGGTCTAAATGGATATTTTATTGTTTTTTTGTTTTTTAAATCCTTTACATACAAGGCAGAGTTGCTACTTCAAGGTATTGAGTTACCTTGAAAGAAGTAGAAAGAAAAAGTAAACAGAAAAATAGATGTAATTAAAAACAAAAAAGATAAAGATTTCCAAGAAGATAGTGATTGACATTAGATTTAAAAGTGTCAAGAACACAAATAAGAGGAAAGCAGTCTGAAGACAGAGAGTTCCAGATCTTGGCAGGCCTAGGGAAGAAACTGTTAGCATAGAAATTAGCATATAACCTCTAAATGTTTTTTCCGCTATGGTTTTAGCCTGCTGTCCAGTCCTCTGTGGTTGCTACTCCTAAGACCCAAGATTTGGAGCCAAAACCGAAGTTAGAAGACAAAACAACACAGCTCAGGTAACAGATTAAGTCAGAATTGATATTGTTGTGTATGTGAGATTGTCATCTGTTATGGAAAGGATATATGTGGCCTCAAGGGTTTAGAGTCACTATTTGTAAAGACCTTTTCCAATTGGTTGTAGTGACTATATATATGTGATGTTATATTTACTTGAAGTAAATGATTTTCCGTTTACATCAATGGGTGGGATATTAGCATGTTGTGAAAGAGTTTAATCTCAAAAATACTTCGGGAGGCATTATATTTGCATGGCCCAGTTCTTTTTACTTTCTGTAGGGTTCAGTTTGGTCTTCTTCATATCGAAATTTGTAGATAAGGTCTTCCTGTCAAGAGGTTCATCGTTGCATTTTCCAAGACACAGAGCATGGCTTAATGCAGAAGTATCTGCCGCCAATCTTTCATTCACTCAACAAAAGCACTTGTTCTTCATTGCATTGGTGGTCACAATCTTGCTTAACTTATAAACCCCTTTCGATGCATATCAGCCCATGACATACCGTTATCTAACCTTACCCAACCTTTCCGCTAACTTGTTAATACACGTCTGCAAATGCCCATCGATCTGCATTCCACCTATTTCACCCAACCCCATCCAAACCATCTTATTACTTCCCATCTCTCACACCCCATCCATCTTTTATTAGCCAAGCTCATCAATTCCTTTCCATAAATTCCTTCCCATCAATTCCAATTCATACATCCAAGTCATCCGTGTACCCATCTGCATAGTTGTTACATCCATTCACCGACAAACCCATCAACCCACCAACCTGTTAGTTTATCTATATCTGAATATATATGCTACAGCTGCTTTGTACTTGTAGCTTTGGTTCGTTAACAAACATACTTTGGTTTATTTTGCAGAAATAAGAGAATGTTTGGCCTCCTTCTTGGAACCCTAAAGAAGTTTAAGGATGATGACAAAATGAGATCGGAGAAGGTAACGTAACATCTTGTCATTTAGGCTTCAGTTCTCCTTAGAGATGAGACGATGTATGTCGTGATTAGCGTTTTTGAACGACATTCAATATTTAGGAACGTTGCTTTTTTATGTGACAGGAATACCCTTGCTTGAGAAGATTTCATAACAATTTGCTGAAGTTTTAAAACTACTGCCGAGGGCTTAAGAAAAACTTGTTTTATGTGTCGATCACTTTAATCGTTCGATATAACGAATCGGCGATCATCTTTCCTGTTTGGCAGATCACCGTCTTGAAATTTTTTGGGTATTTTAGCTTCATATTTCTCACAAGAAACACTAATTTTAGATCATGCATTGCAGTGATTTCTAGGACGTTGAAATCGCGAACGTAACAGCCTTAAGTCCAAAGCCCCTAAAATAGGGTCAGTTGGCTAACGTTCGTCACCTAGGTTTGAGCTGCCTAATCTACATACTGTCTCAAGTTATAACGGAAAGTAGTTTGGTAGCCTAGAGCTGCAACGACCTATCTTTCTAACGTTAAAATACAAACTTAAAATAGAGCTTTTATATATTTTTAATGTACTTTTCACATGAACACAGTGAGTAAAACATGCGAAAAATTACTGAACGTATGAGCATAAATGCTGGACTTTACAAAAAATCAAAAACTTAAGAAGTGAAAAATGAAAGTTCAGCGATCACAAAGATCGTTTATTATACATTCTAGACAATCATACCTTGATTCTCTGCGATCATGGATCGGTGATCGCTCCTTATTTTAAGCATCGTGCCCAATAGCGCAATGCATGGCGAATATATTCAGCGGCAAGAGATCGTCATTACTGATGGAACCTCAAATTTACAAGGCTACGTCGTTATATTTTTGCATAGTACATTCTGACACATACCAAATCATGGTATCGATATAAATTTAGTTTTAAATCACCCGTGGTCATCAACAACTATCGCGCTTACATGGAGAGCTATATACAAGGTGGCCATGACAAGCTATTGGAACTGTTGAACATACCTTCTCTAAGTTTTATATTATTACATGACTGCCCCATTCCTCTATGGTGATGAACTCTAGAGCGGAGGTTTTGTCCAGTAAATAACGTAAAAATTTTGATTTTGTAAAGATACAAGTAAAACAAAGAAGTATGTCATCAGCGGGTCATACTTTCCTATTTCTCCAGTATCTTTTTAAACTTATTACTTTAAATCCTCTCCTTAAAAAGTTTAAATTGTGCTCTTTATAGAATATTATTGCAATGCGAACTTCCGCCGAAGAAACTTTATGCGGGCCCTGACTTTAGTCGGTCTGACAAACAATGAAACAGATATTTGTTCCATTATCTCATACCTTCATATCCTTTTGCTTAAAGCAACCCGCTGTACAAATTGGCCGGTGATAAGTACCCCAACTATATGTTATTGATACATTCACCTTCGCTGAAAAAAGCTCTTCGTTATGACTTCGGCTCCTCAATCGAACATAAGCAATTAAGGGTAATCGAACGTAAAGGATAAGCTATGAACGGAAAATCGACCGTAAAGGATAAGCTATGAACGGAAAATCGAACGTAAAGGATAAGCTATGAACGGAAAATCGAACGTAAAGGATAAGCAATGAACGGAAAATCAAACGTAAAGAATAAGCAATGAACGGAAAATCGAACGTAAAGGATAAGCAATGAACGGAAAATCAAACGTAAAGAATAAGCAAGTAACGGAAAATCGAACATAAAGGATAAGCAATTGACGGAAAATCGAACGTAAATGATAAGCAACTTAATTGAACACAAACGAGGAGCAAATTAAGGATGATCGGACATAGAGGATAAGCAACGTCATTACTGTTTAAATATGAAAATTAAGCAACTCAAAATCTGATCAAAACTGAAGTGTCTCATAAAAATTGATTGTTGAGATAACCATTGCATTGCATTTTATTATCTGTTTTTCAGGAAAAGAGAAGAGAGGCCATCGAAAAGAAACTCGATGAACAAGCACAACAAGAAAAGGCTAATATAGCATCGCAGAAAAAGGAACTGTTCCAATCACGTCGACAAAAGCAGATGGAGCTGCGAAGACTGGAACACAAAATGGAAATCGCTGGACTGGTAAGAAAAATAGTGTATATACAATACGTGGGTGAATCATATGAACAGATTGTGCAGCTCGGTAGGGTTTAGGTTTTACGAAGGACGTCGTAGGCGAGAGCTGTATTATAATGGCTGTTATCGTTGTCATTACAACTACCATGCGTGTTCTTACCGATGCTGTTTTATTGTTGTCGCTGCTATCATTGGCCTTGTTATGGTGATGTTTTTACTGTTTTTGCTCTATTTGATATATGTTAGTATTACTTATGCTGTCCTTTTCAATGCTTCAGTATTAGCAGTTGTCGTTTTTGCAGTCATAGCTCTTGTTGCCATTTCACTGTTGTTGATTATTTTATTAGCTTCGAGGTGGATGGATTTTTGTTACAACCCTTTTGATGTTGGTGGCATGTTTCGTGAACGTGTTCGTGAGACTGGCATTGAGTATGTTTGATGGTCCTATGACTCGACCATCTTCAATATTTGCCTATTACTCCGTCTTCTATGTTTTTGACAGTATAATCACACTTTTTTGAATGACGTTTATCTTAGTCGTCTGCACTATAGCTCCACTGATCTCTAAAAAACACTGATGGAGGATTTTCCGTCTCAAAGCGAGGTCAGTTGTTGGAAGCCATTTTAGTCCCCATCTAGCAAAGCTTATAAGCAATGTTACGTAACATTGCGGACCTTCCCACGCAATTTTTAACTTTCGGGACTAGTGTTCGTGACCACACATTTTCTCTGTTGGAAGCAATGGGATTGCTCGATCCAGTCTTTGTTAGAAATCAGTGTCTGCACTATAGCCCCCCATTTTTAATAATGAAGGGGCTTCAACTGCCGACAACCAACTGAAGAGAAACACCTAAAAAGGAAACTATAATTCCGACTACGTTTCGAGTTCCTGAGACTTCCTCAGGTCCATCTGACATTTGGTAAACTGTGTAGCCGATTTCCAATGGGCTCGATGATGTTTGGAAAAGACGAAACACTGTCTCTATTAGTTTCATTTTTGGGGTTTCATTTTACTCACGGTTTCGATGGCGTTGTATTTGTTTATAGTTAACAATGAATTGCCTAACCTGGTATACTTCTTTACTTAGAAAACAGAGATCGAAGCTCACAATAATCATCTGAAGAAATTTATCAAGCTGAAGTCCTCACCAACAATATATTACTTACCGAAGATACATAATGAAAAAACAGAAGAGTTGCTGAAGGCATCCATCGCACAAGTAGAAGGTATGTACCACAGGAATCAAATGGTTGTACCACAGGAATCAAATGGTTAGTTGATAGGAAACGTTTTCTTCGCATCAGACTTTAATAACGTAGAGGCCAGCAGGGTTAGTTTGCCAACTGACTTATTTGCACTGACACAACTCTCACAAGATACTATCCAAGACTCAATTTAAGTGCGCACTCCTAGTTTGAGGAAGACTATAGAAGCAGACGTATAGAAGCGTCGGCTGAATTACTGCACAGTTCGTAGGCTGTGTTTGTTCTCAACTTATACCCTTCTTCTTTATTTAGATTTGCAGAAACAGAGATTTAAAGAAATGGACTTGAGTGATGATGAAGCAGAAAATAAACCTGAAGAAGATCCACTGCCTGCTGTTTCATCTGTCGTCATGGCTATCGACGAAGCTCCGTCGTACAAAGAAAGAATCGTAGTTGAAGAAAGTGTGAGTGATGATAAAACGGAAGAAAATGCAAATGATCAAAATACTGATATCAGAATTGTTGAGAACGGTGAGTATGCCATCAATGTGAAAGAAGGGGAAAAGACAGAAGAGGGCGTGGGAGAGGACGTGAGTAACATGGAGGTGAAAGATACGCAGTGTGTGGATGACAAAAAGGACCTTGACGAGAATACGAGAGAACAAATGGAGGCGCATGAGCTTCTAGAGCAATTAGGCTCATAACTTGTGGTTGTGAGTACCCAGTCTCTTTTCTTTTCTCCCGTAATGTTTAAGTTTTATGCTCTTCTCTCTACTCTGGTCGTGTTCTCAAGTGAGTGTTTATCTACTGTTTTCGTCAACCTTGTTCCTTAATTTTAGAAAGGAAGTCACACCTCAGTATATTTGCTATTAAATAAATGTCAACAGGGATAACCGGCTTTTACTTGAGTTCAAATATGATACCATTTCGAACAGGTGCTTCCCACGTTTGAACGCGGAGTAACGCATATTGTTATTGCAATCATTCGCACTTTTGGGATAAAGCGGTTACTGACAAACGTGCGTCATAAGTAGCCCTACGTTTTCAGTAATTCAGGGGTAATGTAGCTGCTATCTTCCAATCACTAAGCATTGTCTTCACTTTCTGCTGACTATTCACACGCTAGTTGTGACTGCCGCTTTGATTAATGATTACCACAACAGAATAGGGTGATTAGGATTATCATAGATATTGTTTTGAACTACTAACCGAGCAATTTTCTTATTGCCTGCTATATTATATTTTGTGGAGATAATTTCGGAAGACGCCCTTTCGCTCAGAGCTTTAACTTCTAACTTAAGCCATGCGGGAGATACTTCGTATGTGCTTCCGATTCAAGCGAAATACCTTCGCTTGGGCAATATTTTTAGGTTTAACTTATTTCAGCTGTGATTTTCTTCAAAAGTCTAACTACAAGCAACAGAGCAAAAGCAAAACTTTCAAGGGTGACTTGTCGATTTTTACAATTTTCATCAGACATGATCAAATAGGTATGGAGCGCCGTCAGGTCATCGTGCTTCTTTCATTTTATTGCTTTATCGATAGATGTGTTTGGTGACGAACTAGGGGTTCTCAGACTGCATTGGAATCTTGAAACATCCTTGCTTGACCTACGGAATGTTAGTTTGAAAAATGGCAAAAACCCGTTTCTCACAAAACGCGTCGCAAGATTGGTAGCTTCTATTCCATTTTTTTAGTACACTAAATAAAAAGAGTAGTATCCGTTTCACCCCGTGGTGCATTCATCACGAAAATGCAGTCTGCTGATCCTTAGTACGAAATGAGTTTATTTCAAAGAAGTAATAAATGCCTGGTAATGTCTCTTCTTTTCAACACTAGAAAAATATTTTTGGCTCACGAATTATATTTAGTGATGTTTGACCAAAACATGTTGCAACCACTTCACATAGTGCCAATGTTGTATGTGTTGCGGGTGTTCAATTGATATTATCAAACTGGAAATGCCAGTTTCATAGAACGAAAGAAGTTGACTTGGAATTGCCAGGGGATGACACATTGTGTATGGCGTGTCGTGTACTGTCGTTTACTGTCTTGTACTTACCTACCCTATTCCCTTGTTTTCTTACTGCACGTGATGTATTTGATGTATTTCAAGCCGCAATACAGATCAGGCATCCTAAGGATGAGCTGCCTCAGGAATGAATCGAGTCTTCAGAATGTCGTCCCATTTGATATTCGAGGTCACGCGAAGTGTGCAGACGTAGAGAGGTAACTTGAGGAAGCACACGGCGGTAGTTTGCTTGTTTAATTTCGGATCTTGCTGGTTGTTATGTATTATGGATATTTGTGCCCGCTCCACGACATTCTTCGATTTTGGTCACTGTAACTCATTTTAACTTGCTGTTCGGTGTATTCGGTGCTGACAATAGAAGAGGCATTACCAATTCGTGTTGCTTTTAACTTTATCGTTAAAGAGCGTAATCAGGGAGTTCGTATGCCATTCTGTAGCTGTTTTGAGACTGAAAAAATTGTGTGGCACGCTGTTGGACACTTCTTGCAGTGGTTTTAACACGCTTCTTCTATAGAAACTGGTCTTCGGAATTTAACAATTCAAAAGAGTTAATATTGATGGATTTTCTATCTTTTTAAAGCTTCGTTTCTTTAAAGATCTTCTTGTCCAGCTTTTTTGCCACTGCTACTAAAACACGAAATGCCCAAGTCATGTTTTCCCACTTTTAGTCTAACGTCTTCACAGTGTTTGACCTCATAAGCGTCTAGAGAAACGTCGTGCCGAAATCATGGCTATTGAATCAGTTTACACTGCGATTTTCATTTACTGATTACTATAGTTTACCACATTTGATTTCGTTGCAGCAATTTTCTTGCTGTCGACGGAAACTTTAGCTAATTTGTACTGACTAAGTTAAACGGGGACCAAACATCTTCCTTACGTTGAAGATTGGACAGCATTAGGATTTAGTCGAGTGCCCAATCAAAGCGTTGTCGAGGTTTTGACGAGGTTTTGTCAGCTGTAAGGAACATACTTATCTTAGGTGTTTATTATCGATGGTTTAACCATGGCTTACCTTTGGAGTTGGATTACTACTACTTACAATTAGAAGAGGAAATAATATTAATGCTGGTGCATGAAACAACTATCTCCACATTTTGCTGAGCATAGCCATACCGTACGCGTCAAGAACACTAAAAGATGCAGTTGCTTTGGTTGCTTTCGATCCACCGATCGTCGCTGTTTCCACTTCCATCTACAGTCCACTATGCACTGTCATTTTTTGTGACTAACTAGTACATGATATTTGTTGTCTATCTTGGATGGTTAAAGCGTCGCTCGTATGGCCTTTCCCCTTTTGAAGCCACAATACTTATATCTCGCCAGGATATGCGATGCCGTACGCATACACCGGAGTGGTACGCATACACCGGAGTCGGCATGGGGTATTAGGTTAAGTTTATCGGAAATCTCAGCTTTCCAATTTAGAGTCTACTGGTAAATTTAATTTACTACCTCTGTTATTAGTTACGCTTTTCAGCAGGAAAAAGAAGAAGAAGAGACATTTTTCGCAATCGGATAACGCAACCTTTTTCCCCGTACCATATTTGTGTGTATCTTAGTTGAAAAAATAGACTTCCCGTAACGTGGGTGATGTATTGCAGGTAGTTGATTATAAAGGAACATACCATTAAGAAGCAATGAGTAATACTTGGCTATGTTTCAACACTCGTTTCCGTCCGTATCAGCGCTGCTTGTCGTCATATGCGTTTGTGAGGCAACGACTCCCAAGATAGGGATCAATTGGACAAGAGTATATGGTTTTGCGGAGTGGTGTGTTGTAGGGGTAACTCGATAAGAGTACGTTATACTTACCAACATTTTTGCCTTGAGAGCAACACTACTTTGTAAAATGAGATTGCCATTTTGAGTACCCAACCCTGTATTCACGGAATATGGTCATTTTCGCTTACATAAAAATCAAGTGCATATCCATGTTAGAAAACGAATTCCCGTCAAGCGCCTTTAATTAGCCGCACGTATCGACCGCCTACCAATTTGAAAACCTATTTGTTATATAATCTCCTACCAGAAAAGCCACCGAATTAACTGTCTTCATAGTTTCAAAAGTTCTATATCAAGAGTTTTACTGCACACCCAACCGATTTACAGTCTTTACAGTCGCACTAGTTTTGGACCGGCTCCCCTTACCTCTCAGTTGCTCACTAGCAGGATTCAAAAAGGAAGTGAAACGATGTTACGATATAGATTGAGATTTTCTTTCCATTCGCAGTCATCAAACTGATTACAGGATTCCGTCAAATAGAGTTGAAATCATAAGACTCGTTATGATTTTTTATTTTTCGGAATATCTCTCGAGCCTCATCAATGGAATTCCGTTTTTTAATGCGGACTGAAAGTGTGACGTCATGATTTTGAAAATGTTTGGATTCTGGAAGAGAATCCCCAATTTTCATGTTGCCCTATTAGCAAGAACGTCATTGGCCAAAATTGAGAGTGTTGCCTTTTCCCAACACCTAGTTATCAACCCTTAAATCTCTCGAACAAAACCCAAGCGTATAGAACCAAGGAATATCAACCGAGTTTTGACCAGAGATTTTTAAAATTTTAACACCTCTAGTTTAAGCACTATATACACTACAGATCCGGCACTTTGGGAAGCTGCCTATTCCAGGGTTGTCTTATCATTCCTGGAATCAAGTCCTATTTCCAAGACTTATGATTTGTGATGTCATCACTTTCCCTCCGCATAAGCCAACGAGTTGTTTAGGTAGCAGGCTTTGATTTTGGACTTGCCTTGCCCCTGCTCCTACTCGTGCCTACTCCAAGGGAGTATTTCCTTCATCAATATGACCTTGATGCCCTCGGATAACAATACCTATTCCAACGCAGGTTCGTTTACCTTTACCTTTACCGAGAGCCTCATCATAGTTGATGGTTGGCAAGCACGAGTTGAACAGCTTCCCTCCACCTGTCTCTATCCAGCGCCAGCTCACTCGCCTCACGCCAGTCCCGCGTAATTTGCTTCGAA
>JAAAKL020007138.1:0-17212 GCA_010016065.2 Carybdea cf. marsupialis auct. non (Linnaeus, 1758) | reverse complement strand
CTGTGAATTCGGGCTAGTTAAGGTTTTGCCATTCGCTGATATTCATTTATTCATGTCACGAAGGTTTAGTGCCACTCACATGTGATCTCTTGAATCATAGGTACTGCGCAGATAGGTTGCGCAAGGTCCTGGTGTAAGGGCGGTCCATACACCCCCCTCCACTTTTAGGCCCAGAAATGTCAAATTTTCCACGTTTAATCCTTTTGCCCCCCCCTACATTCTAACAGCGATCTGTGCCCATGCTTTAAACAACGCTTGGTTGCCTTACCATATTCGATTCTATTTTCTATATTGCCCTATGCACATAAGAAACCTATGAGACTGTCTCACAACAAATTTGCATGCTGTAAGCAGAGATTTTAATGATATGTTTCATAATCTCTCCTGTAAGTTTGACTTTTATATCGCAAGTAATAAGCCCGGTGTTATTATTAACGGTCTTGTACATAATTCACACCAGTTTGTCACTATTTTAAATTTGAATACGCAAAGAACAAGAAAGTATTGCTTTGAACTGAAATAATGAGAGCTTGTCTCGTAGCTTTGTTCTTCAGATAGAATGATCAAAATTGGAAAGACGTGAATACAAATATGATTGATTATTGCAAATAATGGGCAAGTTGAAGATGGATTCTTGACCATCGGAATAGCATGACAGTATTAAATCTCGGACTTGCACATGGAAGTCAGGAGTTTATTTCTTTGAATAGCCCGGCATCTTCATATTACATCGCCGTGTAACTTGTATCATCGCATATCTCTCATTCATCAGTACGATCCGTGGCATAAAAATTAATTACAAAAGTTATATGTATACGGAGGGAAAGTGATAACGTCACAAATCAAAAGTTTTGGAAATAGGACGATTTGTACTCCAGATATCTTAAGGCAACCCTCGAATAGGCTGTTTCCCTAAATGCCTGACCTGTAGTGTGTACAGTGCTTAAACGAACGGCGTTTAAATCTGAAAAATCTCTACTCCAAGCTCTTTCAATTTTCCTTGGATCCTCAATTATGGATCCAGAATCAAATAATAAGGATTTGTTAAAAAGATTTAAAACTTTGAAAGCTGATATCTTGTTGTTGGAAAAGGACGTCACTCTCAAATATCGCCAATGAACTTCTTCCTAATAAGGCAATTCTAAAGTTGTGTATTTCTTCTATTCTTCAAAATCCTAACGATACACTTTCCCTCTTCATTCTGGGCCGAGTTACTCCATTGGAACAAGCTAAGCCAAATCAAATTTCTAGAATCTAAATCAAAGCGAGGCTCAAATCCAGTGATGCGCCATGGCTATCTGCAACTGCTCAGTAATAGCAAGGATTTGAAGTGATGTTGATCACTTGCCTTCACAAAGGCAAACGTGTTTGACTTATGTGTAGTGGTTTTGTGTGTCAGTCCTAGGAAAATGCCATTTTTTACTAACAGGGTAATTTTGTCCCAGGTAGAAGGCCTGAAAAAGTAGGTAAATAATAATAACAAAATAAATGAGACTCAAAAGAGAAATAGCAGCTGTGAAGGGGAACTGAGCTACTCGAGGCATTCTAAGAAGGCGAAAGTCAAGTCACTATCAGGTTGCGATTTCCGGCAGAAAATTTATTGCAAACGTATTTCGCCACTAACGGGAAAGGCGGAAACAAAGCTACTGTCTATTAATTTTAGGAGGCATTTGAACTATTAGCCTCTCTTTCATTCGTCTTAATGTGGTGCAAATGAGTTAATCGGTCCCGAACATATGAAATAACATCCAGTTGCCGTTTGTCCCACTTCTGTAAACAATTCTCGTGAAAAGTTTGTTCAGTGTCTTAAGTAAACAAGGGACATCGGGACAACGAAAGCTCATTTCAATATTTTGAATTTCGCATACAAATAATATGTACCAGAGTCATACGAGAATTTGTGTTCTTTGGAATGGTATCGGTCGAAATAATAGAATTCTCCCATTTCGAGTCAACAGTACTTTTCTTTCATCAACATATTTGAGATATCGGTGTTTCATAATTAGCGCAATACGAATAGGGATTTTGCAATTTGTTATTGACTTTGATTATTTCATTATACAGAGACAGCACTAGAAACATCAATTTAATCTGCCTTTGAATGTGGTGGATTATACCCAGCTAGAGGATCTAGGTATTGTAAACTTGTCAGTTTTGGAATTGAATAAAGGAGTATAAGGAGAAAAATAATCATCCACACCAGACTATGTACTACTGCTGCTTCTCGTGTTATGATGATGATGATGATGATAATAATGATGATGATGATAATGATGATGGTAATGATGATGATGATGATTATGGTGATAATGCTTGGCGTAGTGGTCATGATACTGCTGTTAAATAATTATGATGATGATGATGATGATAATGATGGTGATTATGATGATGATGATGATGATGATTATTATTATTATGGTGATAATGCTGGGGGTAGGGGTTATGTTGCTGCTGTTAAATAATGGTGATGTAGGGGGAGGGAGAGTGCGGAGAGCAACAAGTTACATAAATTAAATAATTATCCTCAGTAGGGCTTGCTTCAAGGATCCCTTAGAAAGGTTTTGCTGAATTTTCTACTTAGATTATACGATGCTTAGCTCTCTCCATAATTTATTCATAGTAACATCTTTGTTATCGAAGTTTGCTGTCCTCTTCTATTACTAAGCCAAAAAAGTGAAAGTCCTCTTCTGGTCGAGGAGGCAGGGTAGCAGAAGTGCATCATGCCAAATGTTCGTTGCAGGTAATTTTAAGAACTGTACGACTTTGATACATTATCTCGCAGTATCTTTTATGTAACATGTACACCAAGATAATAGCCGGATTTCTCCATCTGTGCTTTTCCCGTCCGCATCTTTGTTTTGGAGGATCGTTTGCAAACATTTAAAAGTTGCAACCAAGCCTAAGGGACCACCTCCATTATGTTTACAGCATAAAATCTACACGCAGGTCAAAGGAATACGATTACGAATACGAAAAGGGTATTAAGTTTAAAAGGATACAAGGGAACTAGAATACGAATGTAATCAGAAATAGAATACGAGACGATTGGCAGCCCTTCCATGGCCAAGTCACTTGTTGCAGAAAGGGTGATCCTAAAATTTTCGTGTAGATGGATGTCGCTGGCCACCAGTGGAGTATTTTTTTAGCGCTAATGTGAAGACTACGGAAATAAAGTATGTCATCACCGGATTGAGGCTAACTTAGTTTGTAGAGAGCACACCGAAAAATGCGTGGGTCAGGGTTCGAATCCTATTCTTGACATAATTTTTTATTTCTGTAGTATCTTTTCAAAATTATCAAACTCTATTTAAAACATCTTTGGCTGCTGATGATACCTTGGATATATGGCATTTTGTTGTAATTTGTGACAGAAGAATCATACAATAATAAACAGAACCAATAAGGCACTAAGAAAAAATAGGCCTTCTGACCTGGCCTTCCCCTATCTGTCGTTCGTAGTTGAATAATGATCCTCAGGGATGTAGTTGTCTTTCATTTAAGATGGGAAACAAAGACAAAGTCGATAATTTACAAATTCTAAGGCTTCTTCATAAATACAAGATGATTTAAACAAAATACAAGTACAGACAAATCACATCGTTGTACAATCAGGAGACAAAAGCGCAAGGTTCAGGTGATTTATTGCGTGCCAAAATAAACAGATGCCCGATTTTTGTACCATATCACATTTCTGATTAATTGCAGGGGATGGTCAGATTGCATTTTTAGAATTTTTCTCCCTCCCTATAGCATCTTATTATGACCCTCATTTTAAATAATTGTACGAAGTTTCCAACTCATCGTTTCATTACCATTTACTGATTTTATGGTATGTATGGGGTTATTAAGTAATGCGGTGACTATTTCATATTTCAAAACTTTTTTCAAGCAAAACCTGTTTTAAAAGATCGTCTTAGGGTATCTAGAACAGAGAGAGGAGAGAGCTGCTCAAATTCATATAGCATCATGTATCGGGTAAGCTGAACCTTACATTTTCACAACATGCCCCTATTTTACATGTAATTTCATATTTCCTTAAGAGCTATTTGATGGCCCAGGCATTGGTGAAAGTAATGAAAAGTAGTCATTAACACGGTATATCCGCTACCACTTTGACTTACAATTTACACAGAAAAGTATATCCATTACTCTAATAAATCAAACTTTTATTTTGTAGATCTGAGAGCTTGACTTTTGTCCTTATTTTAAGGTAACGATAATGGTTTATCCTGAAAATCCATCTATCAAAATCATGGCATAATGCTGAAATCAGGAAAATAATAGCCAAGATGGTAACCCAGTACAAAGCGTACTCTATGTAATAACAAACCAAATCTTTAGCGATGTTTAGAAATTGCGGGATAATGTTCTTATTGAGGTACAGTCAGAAGAAGTGGGAGTAACTAAAAATGATTTGGACGTTTGGGCGTGGCATCAAATTACATCTTTGTACAATTGCAGAGTTTCAAGGTATGACCTCGCCCTTAATGATACCAATGATACTTCATGGAATAGACTCTTAAGTTTTATTTACTGTACTACAGTGGTGTGTAATGGATAGCAGAGTTTCATAATTGGCATTGCCAAATATCAAATCTTACATCTTGCATCATACTACGTATCCTTACGCATTTTTTTCTTTACTGCTTACCTAGGCTAAACCACCAAATCAATAAAGATAAGACCCTCTGTGCTGTGAGTTTTCAATATTGGCAACTTGTTTATTATTTTACTGAAGAGAATCATAATCTTTGAACACTTAGCTTCCTTTATCCACTGCCAAAAAGATCTTACCACGTCTGTATAATTCAAATTGGAAACAATACTTCATGACGCCACTGCAAGGGACAGACATAACGAAATTGATACTCCGCTTTGATGAATTGACGCCACATCCTAGAAACAGGCTCGTCTTGGAAAGTTCGCAGACAGGTTCATCATCTCTACTGCAATTCGAATCGACATCTTATCAGTTATGAGGTGCAAGGTTTAGACACTTTTTTCACGATGTCTACTCTAAGTTTGACGTTTTATCGCATTATTATGCTGTACATTTCTCTACAAAATAATCAACATGAACCTAATTCATCACTAATCAACTCTAAAATGTCACTAACCCAATAAATATCAATCCCTAATTCTCGCTTTCATAATCTTTTATTCCCTTATGTGTGTGCTAAAGATAGTCCCAATATCGTAATATCCAAGCCTTGCATTTCCTGATCGATTTTCGAATAGCTTCTTCTGCTACAAAGTCGATAGCCTCGTTTTCGCCATGCGTGAGTAGGAAATGAGTATTATAGTCCGGTCCAAGCATAGGAAAGTCTCCTACATTTTTTGGCAACGTACTCCCTATGGTTCGACGTTGACTTGATGCAAATGAAAATGTAATAGGTCTAGGGTCTGCTAGTTCCTGTCCTGCATTCGTATTCGCGTTATATGACAGTTTTGCTATACGAACAGAAGGCACTCGCTGTAGATTGTCCTTCGCATCAGTCCCTGGGCGTCCTGTATTACTTTGGTATGATCCTCGTTTAGCTAACAGTTTCTGCTGGCGAGCTTGGAGAAGTCCTGGATGACGAGGATGTCTTGATTTATTGGGCGGCAATAACCCTAATTTCGTAGTCTCTGAATTCGAAGTTGGTCTAGATATAGACTTAGGTCCAGTGTAAGGCATCAGATGGTGATCTGATACGTCACTGTGTTCGCAATCAGTTCGTTCATCGTTTATCCCACTATCTCCAGTTTCAAGGCCTCCGTCTCCATTACGCGGTGACAGTTTCGGCAAAGAAGTACCTCCTTGTCTTTCAATGGCATGATTAAAATTGTCAACCAAGGTATTGCCTTTGATAACTGTGTTTTTCCGCAAAGATACTTTCGGTTTCTTGGAAAAGACTGGTCCACGTAAAGTGTTTGCAGGATTGAAATTAAGGGTACGTCCGGATAATTTCTGCACATCCTTGTTCTCCTTGGAGTCCTCGTTGGACTTGGACAGTAAAATAATATCCGGTACATTGCCTAGATATTGTGGTGCATCCTTACCACTTGTTTTGGAGAAGCTGTCGCTTTTAAGAGCGGATTCATAAACCATCGTCATTTGTTATCTACGACGTATTGGTTAACTTGCCGCTATCTATTTGAAAATGAATTTGCTGTCATCTCGCACCCATAACTCGTGACTACATTGAAAGGCAGCTGAGTGCGTTTAGATTTGAATTGTCAGTCGTCCAAGTCCTGAAAATCCGTGAAACGTGATTGCTACGTTCAGACTGACTGGTTAGAAGCATGCGACTGGATCAACAATAGTAGAGAGTGAAGTTTGGAGTGTCTTTATCACGACAACTTTAGATGAGTGACGATCACCTGCAAGATAAAAACAATGCTATGTTTACAATAATCATACGAGAGTGAAATTCATGATACAAATGCTCGTTTATGGTGGAATCTTCTACATCTGTATGAAAGATATGTAGATAGAACTAGAAATAAGGGAAGTATAAGAAATAACGTGTTTGGTATTTGTCAGAGAAGTACATCCCAGAAGATTATCACGCTGCCATCTCTCATGGCGAGGACTAGTCTGTGGTTACCTCAGAACAGGAAATAACGAATCATAAACGTTAATAGTCCCTAGCTAACGTTAATTTTCTGCTTCGCTTAGTTTATGTTTCTGCTTTTAAAGGGAGGCATAAATTTTCTACAATTTGGGGTATTTTGACATAAAACTGCATGTAAAATGGCTCGAAAACTGTCGTTAATTGGTAGGCACGAATTGTCTGAATACCTGCCATATCCTCTTAGGTACAATCATACGCAACCAGTTATAGGAGTCAAAAAATAAGTTTTAAAATGCGTTTGAGTCATCGTTTGGAAATTGCCAGTGGCTCTGAATCGTCAAAAGCATCATTTTATGATACACGCTATTTTAGGCCATGGACTCCCAAAATGCATATCGTATAGAATATCATATATGGGTATTTGCAGCTAGGACTACGAGCTTTAGACTTTAAAAAATTGGACTTTGATGAGGATTTAAGGTACGTATAGTTCTTGGCTACATCCCCGTATTTACGTAACAACTTCTGAACTGAATTAAGAAAAACTAAGGGTTATGCAAAGTAAACGATTGTGATCCCTAACTTGAACTTAGATTTTACTTGGTCTAGAAACCTCACTCTCTAAAAGAAGGGGTCTGTGAACTATTAGAAAAACAGAGGCAATTCCTTAAATTCACAGTCATTTGCTAGATTATTAACTTCTAAAGAAAAGGTGAGATTTGTTTAATTGGAAATTTAAACTGCTTTTGCACCCGGCGAGTGGCTGTTGGGGTGCCCAGTAGTTTCTTTTGCATAACTTTTTTCGCAATGCACCCACGCTCTGAAACTTTGCGACCTTTATTTTTCATTTTTCATAGATACGAAAATGATATTTTGGTATATTCTAAGTATGCAAATTATCTCTTACCACCTCCTTTAAAAATGTCAGTAAAAAGTTGCAGATTCAGGAAACGATTCAACGTTTTCGTCGAAAATTCTTCCTCTGAATCATAATTATTCAACAGTTATGGGTGTGAATGAAAAAGCTTGTCCTCATACTTTTTCGAGAAGAACTTCTAGTACATTAATTTAAATTTTCTCGCCCTGTTATATTACACTTGCTATTCAAGTTTGTTTTTAGTAAGTTTGAAAACAAAGCTCTCGAAGTCGTAGCCATAGTGTAAATTCGAGTATGTTATACGATTGGAGAAATTAGTTTTAAACGTTAACGTTAGTAACTGCTTTCTCATGCTTTTTTATTTTCATTTTTAATAATTTGGGGTAATTTTCTTTCATATTGCTGGGAGGATATTGTTGATCATGGGGACATATCATTGTGACACCGCTAGCTCTAAAAATAACTTAGCCTTAAAATTTCAATTATGTAACTCTCAAAGTATGAAAAGCTAAGTAAAAGCTAGCTCCAAACTATATATTTCTTGTAGACAAAAAACAATGATTAGGCATTTCGTGATTTAGAGCCTCCATCATTTTATTTGTTCACTTAAAAGGTTTACTTGCCTAGGCACAGTTTTTAAGCCTCGACTTCGACTCGTGAAGGAGGCTGACGCAGCATGAAAAGAATTCCACAGGTCAGAGTAGACGTTCACTTGGATATTCCTAAAAAGCCTGAAGATGCACGTCTCCATTTCACGACGTTGTAAAGAGCAGCCTTTAAAAAAATATTGAACAATGATCCAAAGAATTGCAGTGAACCTTCGAAGATTACATGGCTGTTTTATCGATGAACCATCATGTGTAACTTATCTAAATCCATGCACGTGCTTGTTGCTCATTGTTCATATCGTGACTGTGTCCTTTCTAACCCGGACATCATTCGAATGACGCTACCTGTATAACTGTGTTTGGGATTATGACAACCAAAACATGAGAAGATATTTTGATCCTGTCTGAGTATCCCTGAGCACGCAGACTTTAGTGCTCAGCTAATCTTGCTTACATGGCGTCCAACCAACTGGGAGGCAGTTTAGACTATGGTTTCTCCATTTTTGTCAATGTATGGCATTGGACATGTCAGTTACACTGGCTACTGTGATTTTTCATTGTGTATAACTGGCCACTCTACAATTAAAGTGCAACGTGGACCCCGTTTCACACAGAGAGATACAATGCTTTCTTTCCTGTTCCTTAAACACCCTGTAGCAGTAGAACACAGTGATGCAGCAACTAATACATCCACCAAAACAGAGATGTGGCTTCCAAACTTTGCCTTCGAAAAGTCTGCCGTTTTTCACTCTCAACAGAGGAATTTGGAGCTACTTTTTTACACCCATAAGGTACAATAAAAAAAGGGAACTGCAATTTTGGCAAAATGGAGGGAAAGAGATCAAGAGGGAAAAGCGAGAAGCACGTTTCTCGAAAGCCTGAATATCTAGATGAATAACAAAAGGATGGGTGACATTGCATTCATTCGCATGTCTGACGACATAAGGTTTTGGAAGGACATGATCGCCGATGTCTGCAACAGACCTGGCATGTAACAAAAGCAAGGTACCAAATTGCATAAAAGAAGACGAGAATCTCAGTTACGACCTTGGGTCTAAAAATATCTGATTACTAAAAAGATATTCATGTTGAAATTATATACACTAAGCCAAGCTAAAAGGAGTTGGGTTGGGGGAGTTGATGATAAAAACTATAAGATCCTAAAGGATTCTTGGCTCCCAGTTCATGTCCTAAAGATAAGATAACTACCGTCTCCCATTCGATTGAGCAAAGATAGATTGGGACTCCGTTCCATGCTATTTTGCGAACTCAACGGCTTCAGAAAACATGAGATCACACTATTACTACGATGCTTCCCAAATCGTAGATCGCTTTGCAACTTTACTTAAGATTTTCTAGGTCCGCCAACTTCGGCAATTCGATAAAATACAATTTAACTCTAGGCCGAGCCAAATGATTTACTGGTCGTATGGTGCATATACTGTTTCTGGGGCATATTTTCTGTGATGTCAGTGCATCAGATATTAAGACAAAAAAAATGCGCCATTTATATTTGTCTTCATATCATGTTTTTTAAGACCAGCTCTTCAGATTTTGAATTTACTTTCGGAGGAATGCCTTATTCCCTGGAGAAGAAGAACAATTACATTTGGCACATGAAACGCTGGTTGGCTGCTGAAATATTTTCGTCGACTTATTGTTTCCCGTAGAGATTAAGGGCTTTGTTAGACAAGTACTGATCGTGGATAAAATGTGTGGTGCCTATATTCAGCTGATGCTTTGATCAAGAGTTTTCCTTAGTAATGCACTTAAACGATAGAAAGAAGCATTTGGCTTGGTCAAACAAGTTCAATTTCCAAGTTTACCATCCGAGTGTATATAAGGAAAGATACTACAACCTGCCATCCATGTAGTCGTGGCGTGGCACTTAACAAACTGAGCTATGACGACGGGATGATGGCATAATATACTTTTCTGTAGTCGCCAGATTTGCCTTCTATCCTCGACTAGTGGACACCGTTATTCAGCTCTACGCAATTTGGAGACATCTCAGCCTCTCAGCGACATCTGACTAGACAATGGAAGGACTACCTTCCGACTCGTCAATCTGCTCAAAGCCCATTTAAAGTTACAAAGTATTTTTGAGAAGAGAGGAGTGAAGATCCTAAAAAAATGAAAATATGTCACCGGGATTCGAGCCAAGGACCCATGCAATCATGTCGTGTTGCTTTTCCAATTGAGTTATGATCATCCGACGAAAACATAAATTTTACTGTTTCCCTAGTTGTCAAGACAGTTCCCAGTCATCTACAGGTTGACAAAGAACATCCAGCAAGACCTGTTGTCCGAATTGCATAGAGCTGGATCTGACATATCTCCACTTTCCTTTAGAATTTCTCAAAATTGACATTTCAAATCTTCTCTTTTCAAAGATTGTATTTCTCTTATCTTATTTATAGTAGACTGATATTAGGAGCAATTCCTATTTCGTCAGTTTTAGTGTTTTTCGTATGTCTCGTGAGGAAACCAAAGGAGGCTCATCAGCCTCTGTTGTGGTTCGTTTAGTTTTATGGTCTCATTTTCAAGTCAAAAAGTGGATTCGAGGCTTGACGACAACTGCTCTCAGTGACAAAATATTAGTACCTCAGAATCCACCAGCCATCGTATTTCTTTGACTGGGCATTTGGACCCAAGATGCTAGAGTGTAAGCACTGTTGACGATAACGTTAACAAAAGGCATTTAAGGCCTTCCAACAGAATAGAATAGTCTTTTGATAAACAGCTGGCGACTGTCTGTGAGAACTAATTGTGAAGCATGCGATCCGACACAGATCAAAACCTCTTGTTCATTTTAATAGGGAGCTCAAGAAGATAGCCAATCGTTACAAGACGAAGGGAATCATCTAAATAGTAAGATGTTTGATCCCGACGGAATCTTGCCATGTGCGTCAACAAATCTCTTCCCTATATAAGTGGAACCAACTGTTCTGTTTTGATACATACTGTTTCAAAGTCGGCAAAACGAAAAGAAGATATTACGGAAAGCTAATGCCCTAAATGAATCCGCTTTAGAGCCTGTGGCAAATGATTAGTCATGACCGATTGCTGAGTAGCATCTGGACGTAGATTTCTCAGCCAGCAAAACTGATTAGACGTCTTAAATCCTATTTGAACCGAATAATTAAATGATGAATCACTACCAACTGATCTTTAAAGCGAATAAAAATTGTCCCGCAAATATTCTTAAAATCTCTTGCTGTATCTAGTGTCTAGTGTATTTGGGTGCCTCTTTGCTCGTAGCAGTCAGTTAACGTAATGACTATTCTATGAAAACACAGTCATTCAGATATATATTCACATAAATAAAAAGGAAATATGCTACCATCAGGATGTGGACCTGCAACCACACTATATCGGTGCGATCCTTCTGAAAACAAGCTATGGTCACCAACGTCAGGAAGCACATCACGCCCTATTCTCGCCACATAGATCTCAATCCCAAACCCTCCGTCGTCGGTCATTTCATCCATGGTCAATGCACCGTTCTGTTGAAAGTCTTAAAAGTTAGGTTTTAGATGAAACTTCTAGAAATTCTCCAAGAAGATAGGACGTAAGGAAAGCTCCTTTATTGCACGAACACAGCACAAGTATACTAAAGCTTACCAGAAATCTCACCATTGTACAAGAATGGAAACTAGGGGAAAGTTATACCTTGTACTGATCTAAGAACATGTGCAGCTGCTGAACGCTAATACGCAAATCTGTTTCGTTAAACTCGTAAGGGATGTTCCATCCAAGAGGTCCAAATTTCCTCCTCTCTTGCACCAAGGCGTGAAAAAAGCAAAGCCCAAAGAGAAGTTTCTTGAATTCCGGCTGAAAAAGTAAAAAAAAGAAAAGTATAGTTTAGTTGTATAGTTTGATGTATAGTTTTATATACGGCCGGAATTTGATGTGATGATTATCTGTTTACGTTTCGTGGATAAGCCAGGCGAGAAACAAACCTTACTTTATCGTCATACTATTTTATGGTAGAAACACCGTCAGGATAACAAACTTAAAATTCTGGTTTTTAATGGAAGCTAATTAACATACAAGGTAAACCATCTAAGTCCTATCAAATGGATACGTAATTATGAGGATAAAGGGGGGAAGGGAATGGAGCATAATCTGAATAAATACTGAAATCTTACAGTAAATGTGCAATATAGCAATTACATGGCCGCAATTTAAATGACCTGGCACTTGCCGTTTTTAAATCAAGTGTAATTAACTTGTGAACTTGTAACAGAGTGCATTTACAATTAGGGTCTGAAACATCCAAGCAGCTGAAGAAGCATTTGTACTCTCACAGTCTTGCTAGTTTGCGATTGGAACAAGCGGGGGCTGTAAGGACGTAAGGAAACGTAAGAAAACGTTGGAACTAGCGTTGGAAATAAAAGGCGTTGGGCAATGCTAAAAAAACACTGGGTATTAATGTGAAAGAAAGAAATGTTTTTCCAGTTTCAGTGATTATGACGGTAAATATTATTTGCCTCAACAACTTTCAGATATGTGTATGTTATATGAATCGAATACTATTCAGGCTTTTGGTAAATAGCCTTGCCTTCGGACTACAGACCTCTCAGACTATTTACTTCAATGCGATACTCGATTTGAAATTTTTCCCCGATGAGCATTTTCTCTCGACAAATAGTTTGCTCTGGGCAACCTTGACTAAAAATATCATTAGACGGGATCTGGAATGAATTATTAGGAACCTTTTATCTGTATGTTGGTAAACATTATGTCGCATTCTAGTATCATATTGCGTAAAATATTTCTGGCATGCATAAAATAGTGTTTCTTTAGATATTACATCGGTAAGTAACCCACTAAAGATGCCGTCAATACAATGTTTTTATTTGCGGTAGTTTATTTACGTTAATTCTGAGACAACAGTAGGCATGTTATAAAATTGAAAACTTAATTAAATTCGCCAGTCTTGTTTTCTTGTTTTTTTCACAATCTCTCCACCCTAGGAGCTGAAGCAGTTATACAATGCATGATGAAAACTTTGATTAATACGTTTTTGGATCTTCAGTCCAATTGGCCACAGAGGGAGCGTTCCTACAACCCAAGGTAATCACCCAAAAGACTTGCACCATCCCGCCCAAGAGTTACACTAAGAAGAATAAATAACGGGAAGCTAACATCATTTGTATCAAGGACATACCGGTTTCGTGCAGCTTGTGAAAAACTCTGGATCGCATATCGGATCACTTAGATAAGATCTGATAACGTTTGCTCTCAGTCCTTTCGGCGGTTCATTTGTTAGCTTGACACCATTTTGGAGCACAGACACCGGGAAATGTGGAGATGGATAGCTGGTTAGCCATAGACGAAAGTCAGGGTGCGTCTTTTCCGGATTTAATTCCTGCAAAACATACAAAACAATTAGAGGGATGGGGGAGAAGACGATAAGTACAGTAGAATACTACCTCATGTAACGTTGTTTATGATAGTAATAAGGTATGGAAATTGCACGATAAATGCGAAAGAAGGATACAAGGATATTTCAGTACTTAACTAGTCTAACCTGCACGATTGTATATAGTAGTAGTACGAATGATTCGGTTTCAATAGTATGAGTAGTTATATAGTAGTAAAACATGGGCAAGATTCAATAAAGTATAGTGTATATCTTCTGCTTTATGGCGTTGCAATGAACTATTGCATTCGCACAACCAGATGACAGACTCCTCTAACTGTGCACTCAATGAGAGCACTCTCATGTATTAATAAATAGTCTTGCTAAGTAGATAGTGATAGAGTACCTCACAGATCTTCTCAAGTGTTGGCATCCATGATACTGCTAGATGACAGTTCTGAAGCACGACCCAGGTACCATCTCGTATACCTCTTTCAATCATTTTCATGGCTATTGGACCCTGCCCTTGACCAAGTGATAAAGAGCTAAGCTTTGATCCACTGAATCCCTACAGAGAGATATTTATAAAATAAAATACTGATTAGGTAAGCAAGGGCTCGAGATGAGAGTATCCAACAATCGCACAGTGACTCGCGGTAATAATGTAACATCAACATGACGTCAGTACTCCTTCTACAGTCACCCCAACCTTTTCCATTTTGAAACATTTCCTACAACGTTTTATTCACTCATAATCATTCCCGTTGGAATGACATGACGTTATTTAATTCCAAGAAGACACCATTTTCATATTTAAATAATACCATTTCAAGATATCAAAAGAATAATTCTTCTTTTTGGTTTCAGAGACCACGAAAGGGCTTTACCATGTGTCTCCTAAGTATAGTATTAATGTCAACTCTCAGTTAGGCTAACTATGGTATTTATTGCACTTCTTAATTTGAATGAGCTGTCTTATCAGCTCTTCAGGATCCTGCTGGCCTACCTCCTAAAATTCACGTCCATACTTATTAATTTCTTAAAGTTCTGCATTCACTGAGCTTATCCCAAAGCCAGCACTCATATAAGACCTTAACGCACAATTTTCTTTTCATCACTGCTATTGCCAGCAGAGTAACATTGTAGTTTCTTCTCCACAGTAGCATACCATAAAATAGCATAATGAAAGTAAATTGTCCGGGCATTATTAACGAGATGTTTTTATGTAAACAAAATCAAATATCTGTCTTATGGTATACGAATGCTAAGCGTGGTCGACGCAATCAATCACACGAAGACGCAAACGGGGTCTTTAGTATTAAAACCCTATTGTTTACCAAATGTAGTGATACTCGAAGAATCTTGTGTGGGCTTAGGAATTTAAGCACATCGCTTATCTGGCTCTTTGCTTAAGAATACGATATTAAGATCTAACTACGTTAAATAAAGTAACTCAGTAATACGTTAACAGTGATAAATATGTCCCAGAATTACTAAAAGTGACTGGCACGATGCAATTTCTACATGGGAGAAAGAGGTCATCATAACACCGTTGGAATTACTTGAGAAATTGACCTCTTCTCTAAAACTATGAACGCCAATCGCTATATGCTAACAAGATGAACTCATTTATCCTCTAAATAGCGTAGCTTACTTGATCATCCGCAAACTTAAGCAATGCAACCATAGGATCAGAGCCTGGTGACAGCACAAATATTATTGGTGCCGTGCAGCTCGAATCTGTGAATGACGTAGCGAGGTCAAACGGTGGTGGTTCAATGTACTTCTTCCCAAACTTCTCAGTAACGAACTCCTGAATTGCTGGAACAAGCTAGTCGAAAACAAAACAGACAAGTGCTTCTATAAATCAAAACCTTTTTTTGCAATATGCTATATCACTCATTTCAAGCAGTATCCGTGAATTGAAAGTCACGATTTCACACTGAGTTAAATAATAGGTGAATACGCTATAAGAAAATCGTCATAAATTACGGGGAAAGCGTTTACTTAACATTCTCATATTACTAGCAAGGAGTAGCTTGGACGATTTCCATTATTCAAACGTGTAGGGGCTGGCCTTAATAAAAAAGCTGTAAATTCCTTGTTTGGTAAAGATAAATCTATAGCTGTTATTTTTAGATTGATGATGGTGTGCTCCAGGGCTACATAGTTAATGATCTTCTATTCGAATATTCACTATCTTATAGAAATAAAGCACAGCATTTCGTTTCAATATTAGCAATAATGCAAAAGTATTTACTGTGTGAACATAATGGCCATAAAATACATTGAATTAAGTATCCATCCATATACAAATTTCAGTTCTCTTTCTTATTCGTGTATTCACAACAATATTGACTATAATTTATTTTTCTTCCGAAAATCACGGTTATAGGAATCAGAGAAAAAGAAAGTTTTAATTAGAAAAGATACTTTGCAACTATGCATATCCTACTAACTGCCTTCACAACACCATGACCAAACTGAAATAACTCATTATTGCATAATCTTACTGTCAAAACTAAAGCGATAGATGATCACAACAACTCATAATATAAGTAATAACATAGTGCTAAAAGACAGATAAGCTTAAAGTACTATCTATCATTTTACTCGATACAGTGAAACTAATTATAATTGGTCGTACCTCGACAAAGGCAACTTACAAAAGCAATTGTTACCGTACGAACATTAGATTCACCTGTAATGAAATGCGGAGGGAAAATGATGACGTCACCAATCAAAAGTTTTGGAAATAGTACAATTTAACTCCAGAAATCTTAAAGTAACCCTGGAATAGTCTTTTCTCCAAAATACCAGACCTGTAGTGTATAAAGTGTTTAAACTTTAGGCGTTTGAATCTCAAAAATTTCTGGTTCAAGCTCTGCTGATATTCCCTGGATCCTTACGTTTGGATCAGGCATCAAATAATAAGGTTTTGTTCGAGACATTAAAAACTTTGAAAGCTGACATCTACGTGTTGGGAAAGGGTATCACTATCGATTTTGGCCATTGATGTTCTTACTAATAGGACAACATGAAAGTGGAGGGTATTTTTTCGTAATTCAAACATTTTCAAAATCGGGACGTCACACTTTGCCTCCGCGTTAGCATGTTTCACGAGCGATTGTCAATTTTGTAATATACATATAATGGGATAGCGAGGATAGAGTAAATACGAAATAAGAAATACAAACCTTGTCAGGTCGGAGGCACCTCAATATAATCATCTTCTGAAATGAATCCAAACTATCCTTGTAATCACCTGCTAATGGCTCATGGTGTGGCTCCTGGTAAAGATCAAAAACGAAAACATGGTTTCACGTTTAATATTCTACTGCTATTGTTCTAGGTAACAGAGTTGTGATTGACATTCAGCGACCACGCCCCTCCTTGTTACTAGCACTGAATATAAAATTTTTCTGGGTTGATTAATCTTCTAGAAGTCGGATAGTAAAAGCTTCCTAGTCTTACCTATGTTGACTTCTTGGTTTGGTTAGCGCCCTCGCATTGCCTTTAAGCCACTAATACTCCACAAAAGATCTCTAAATTTTTCAAATCGCATTATGAGATCATTAGTATACAATGAACTAAGATTGAGCATTCTAATGGAAAAGTGATTCCAACCCAATAAGCTAGTCGTCAGTCCTCGAATAATTAGCTGTATAGCCATAACTACTTAAGTAACAAGCTTAATTGAAATGTTTTGGGGGTAAACAAATAGGGAAAGGAGACGAGGGACGCCAAGAAAATATATGGCATGAAAATATTCACTTATTAACTTGGTCTGACAGCCTGTCTC
>JAAAKL020007137.1:0-17213 GCA_010016065.2 Carybdea cf. marsupialis auct. non (Linnaeus, 1758) | reverse complement strand
TCAAAAAGATATAAAAAATTATTCAATTACGACCAGTCAGTCAGCCAGCCAACCATACTAATTAGGCAACATAACTCGATGGGATAAAACACTATAAATATTTTCCTTTATAATCTGATCACTTTTTTACCACCAGCTACAGAGATTTGAAGGGCACTCTAATCAGTAAAGGGGTCATGCCTGCTATGTACTTTTCCCGTTGTACAACGTGATTTAAATCCAACGGTAAACTATGTCATGTTTTCAAAACCAACAAGACCAGGTTGTTATCACTTTTTTGTCATTAAACGCAAGCATGATAGCATTACAGTGTGTTTTAACATTTATAAATCTCATAATTAAGGTTATTACTTTGAAATTTGATCTTTTGTGTAAACGAAAGGAACTTCAACAATGGAAAGTATAGACAGACACGTATTTTAAGTAAAGCCATGATATTCTTACCAAGTTATTATCAAACTTAAAGGTCACCGTTATTTCCCACAGAAGTCATCGTGTTTCAAGTTATCTTAATTGACTCGTAGCTGCTTTCTTATCTTATTTTGCCGACTAACGATGGAACATCGGTTTCTGGGACACCGTTTAAGCTGGATACGCATCAATTGTGGGCAATTGGTTTCTTTCAATGGGCTGAATTACAATTAAATTCTTACATGAAACCCTCTTTAAGCGCGACAGTGTATACCAGACTCTCCTCTATTTCAGACGTCTTTGTTTTGCTCTTGAAAAACCGTCAAATAGTTGACAATTCAGAAAAGCCAAACTACATCGGATCACAGAACAACGCAACAGATGACATCTGTTCAAGCGTTGACAAAGTTAAGAATGGCGTTTCTATTTAATTTAGAATAGGGAGTCTTGGCCCGGCTGACTTATTACCAGAGTCAATTATCAAAATCGTAGGCGTAAGAGCCAATTTTCGTTTGGGGGGAGGGGGCTGACTACTTTTCTCCCTGATAAAAAGCTGGATTTGCCGCAACAATTAGGTTATTCGATTATTGACTTTCGATCAGAGAACATGGCAAAATTTACCTTGACCTCGTATAATAATAAATTTTTTTCTTTACTTTTATGTTCTTGCAACCGAAGAAGTCTTATTTCTATCGTTCTCAGCTGCCGTATAGAATTTGTAAGTGCTCGAAAATATTTATTCTGCCTACCTTTGTGGGGACAGCGTTTGTAAAGCGTCTTACAGATTCGTGGCGATGTTTTGAAGTTGCATTTAATTTTGTTTGTCTTCTTTTTCTGCTTGAAAGGTCTAACTGCTTTGATGCGTGTATTTCTGTTGCCGTTATTCACCATCTCTCCACAAAAGACAGAAGACTTGGTGCTATCAAGGAACTTCTTCGCATTATTAAGCCAGGAGGTCGTTTGCTTATTTCTGTCTGGGCGTTGGAGCAGGGATTAGAATATCCGGGACAACAATCTCAGAAGGTGACTGTTACAGAGGAGACTGCTGCAGAAAGTAGCAGTGCTTCTCACGTGGAGCATGGAAATTTATCAGCCTCAGATGCACCTGAACGAACTATAGAGGAAAATACTATAGTAATCAACCGGCAAAGAAATGTTTTTGAGCAGCAGGATCTGTTCGTTCCCTGGCACTACAATAAGAGTCAGAAAAGAGCATGCGCAGAGGAAGCCAAGGAAAATACTCCAAGTGCCAGCAATGCTAAGCCAGTTTTTCAGCGGTATTACCATGTTTTCAAAAAGGGTGAACTTTATTCATTGTGTATGAAACTGAACAATCTTCGTGTAGTCGATTTGTACTATGATAAGGGAAATTGGTGTATTATTGTAGAGAGGACCAAATGAATATGTGATGACCTTATTCCCTTAGATGCATGCTCATTATGTTGTTTAAAACTCTAACGTCAGGGTGCGCGTATCGGATGGAGTAAAAAAATTGGTCGATAGATTTTCTGCTATTATTGTTTGGAAAAACTGATCCAAGTGATAGTTGTGGAAAGTTTATGATAATGACCACAGTATGGAGGCCAAAAGGTTGAGAGAACATGCCCCCAGCTATTTTATTCAGAACAGGTCCCATTGCAATGTCGAAGATTGCATTTGCAAATTAAAAAGACCAAGCACTTCGCAATACTCCGCCCGAAACGCTTTATAGGAAGCTTTAACTGCTCGAGTCTACTGGTAGAAATGGTGGATCGGTGTAAAGACAAAATTTATTATTATATCGAGTTATAAATTCATAGGGTCAGGAGAGAAATTATCATTCTCCCGTGGAGATTTCTCACGAGGTAACCCCACGTTTCGATGCTTCTACCTCTTCTCCTTAGCCATGTCTGATCTCCATAATTTTGCTCCACGCTCTGATGTATACTCGTTTCAGCCTTTACATGTACTGATTTGAGATCCACGCCTCTTATCAAGAAATGTAATGATTAAAAATGAACACTTCTTGCTTTTTACATCGAGTGCTTTTCACTTGACCGCGAGAGGGAGTCTCACATGTTTGATTATGTTCGTGAAAACCCTCTACTTGGAGCCGTGGGTGCATTTTTGACCAAAAAAGATATACGAGAGAGGCGCATTTTACCTTGAATTCGAGCGCATTTTCAAGGAAGGCCGTTGATCTGAAGCAGGCTTATATTGAAGGAAATGTGGTAAACTGATTATCTCGCTATAAGATTCTCTGCGAGTTTCAAGTGTCCCTTGTCCTGTCGGATTCGTGTCATTACTAGCAGAAGCATCTATGATGTGATCGATTTGCACATCTACATTTGATACATTTTCAAAGACATTGAAAGTATAAATTTACTGCGAAAGTCTTTTACGCATCTCAAATCAAGCAAAGACCCGTATACTCTAGACCTCGTGCTCCAAAGGCCAGCGTACTCTCAACCTTGGCATTCTTTATACGTAAACTTACTCCAAACCCGAGGGTACCCCGAACGCTTACGTACTTCACACCCTCTCCTACTCCACACGCCCGCGTACTCCACACCCTCGTGTACGCAACATCCTCGTGTACTCCACACCCTCGTGTAATCAACGTCCTCGCGTACTCCATACCCTCGTGTACTCCAAATTTTCGTCTACTCCACATCGTCGCTTACTCCACAACCTCGCGTACTCCATAGACCCACGTGGTCCTGAAGCGCGTGTACTCGAAACTTCCACATGTTTCCGAACCCATAATACTCCAAACTATGCAAAGCCCCATCATTTGCAAATCCATGTCTACTCCAAACCTCCGCATACTCAAAACCCCCACATTTTATTTTTAAACACTTGCAAACTCGAACCCCAACACACTCCTAATCTACGCATCCTTCAAAGTAATTCATACTCGATATTCTAACGCCAATTTTACTCCAAAGCCCCATATACTCCAAACCCTTATATTAATTTCATAATAATGGGTCGATATGGCAAATCAAAATAGCGGTGTCATGCAAAGATATGGAAGAGTGGGAGTCCTTATCAAAGAACTTTCAGGGTTTAAGGCCCAGAAAGACATTGCATGTTGTTTCTTGTAATTGAATCTACATCACAGTAAATGGTTGCTGTCGGGTATTTATCGACCTTTGAATCGAAACGTTGATTATTTTCTAACACAGCTGAGTAGAGGGGTCGATTATTCTTTGTCAATAATTGTATTTAGCGATTTTAATATTGAACCGAAGGGAAAAAATCATGAGTAGCTCTATGGTTTAAGAAATTTCAAAATTCCATCAAAAAGTTTACATGTTTTCAATCTAGTAATCCCAGTAACATTGACTTTATTCTCACAAACAGGCATTCGTCTTTTCAAAACTCTTCTACCATCGAAACAGATCTTTCATATCTCCGTGTGATAACATCCTCATTCCTAAAAGGAGGTTATAGAAAATGTAGCAGTCTTGATACCCAAGAATTAAGTGATTATTGCGCTGATTATGTAGATGTGAAGGTAACTATCGACGAGTTGCTGAGTACACCTATATTTTTGTATAAGAACCTTCGGAATTCTTCAAGGCTTAAAATGTTCTTAGATATTTGAAAAGTAAGTCTTAAAAACTTTTTAAAATGTTCTCAATTCTGAATCATATAAAGCCTTCATGTTCTAAGTATTTTAGTTCCGAAAATCCTGTTTTCCTTAATTTTCTGACAAATGAACACAGGCAAGTACACTATAAACGACTGATGCAGGCTCTGCCAGAATATTAGTCTGTTCTGAATTTTAGACCCCAAAACTATACATGATCACCACCGTCATGAAAGTCAATGAGTTCCTCGCCATGGTGGAACGGCAAATGTTTTTGAAGCAATTATTCGATCATCCGTATAAATCAGTCTTCCTGATGATTTTCAAACTGTTGGGATTTGGCCGTCCATACAAAGATTTTAAAAAGCGTAGTTATTAAGCCTATTTCATTCTTAAGATGTTCTTAACTTTTACAAAATTTCAAGGGTTGCGTTCATATAAACTATGTTTTTATAAACAAATTAGGTGTAGTAGTAAGCTGTACCTTTAGTATGCCTGCTAAATTCCCTAGCGTTCTGAACAGCTACCCATAGGAACGTGTATGGGGACAGTTGATTAGGGATTCATTCAATTCCAAGCCATTCCTTTCTCTGAAATAGTAAAAACGTAAAGAGAATTGTTGATGTGTATAAAGATTCGAACCGTAAAATTATTTGTCTGCCTTTGAGAAATGTAAAAAAATGTTCTACAAGTGATCCCAAAATAGGTCGGATAGAAAATGTTATCAGCATAGCAAATGGCCAACAGTTTCATCCGGGGCAAGCATGCTTCTTGAGGAGGACGTATTGTCTCCACTTGTTGGCTTCCAAATACTACTATGTGTGGGATAAGGGCCCAAGTCTTAAATGTTTAGAAATTTGCCACTTAGCCCCTGCTATTACTCACAGCGCCATACTGATTATTGTCCTACAAATATGCTATGCTGATAAACAATATCAATCTGTGATAAATGCAAAACATTTCGTGCGCTTACGTGTACAGTAAACAACCTAATGAATTCTACGATGAGCTGCAAGCCACCCTTACCATTGTCCCTTGTCAGAACTTTGATATTTTTCCAACAGTTTTAAAAGCTACAATAAAAAGTTGAAGCCCACAAAATTTGTAAAAGGCAAGTCATAAGATCAGATCTGCTAGGTGTCATTTGGGAAAAGTATTGGTTCCATTTACCAAAGTCACAAGTATTCAATCCCTACTAAGATCATGTTATAGTTAAAAGGCACTCAGGCACGACAGAGTGCAATAAATTCACTGCAGAGCTCAGGAAATCAGTTTCCCGCTCCTAATAGCCGAAGCTTGAATAAGCAGCATTAGTCATTCATCGACTGCTGAAAATATCTAACTGCTGCCGTAACACTGCTGGTACTGCATAATACCGACAACAAACCCTTTTATTCTATTATAGGCAATACTAATGCAAGGAAAGAAGACAAAAGGTGTTCTGAAAAGAGTCACTGTAGTTGACCAAGAAATTGCATGCTAATCTAGTGAACTCTGAACACAGAAGCTGGAATCCACTGGCCACGGTAACCAGGCTTAGGAACGAGGTTATGAAGTGGTTTCCTATATTTCCGACTCAGAAACGAGGTTTTTGGTATTCATAGCTATTCTTTCAAGCCTTGATATGCTGCGATTAGTACACCTACAAAATTGAGCGCCTTTCAAAGCTGTATGGAATATTAAAATAAATAATCCTAAAACTATGTCTGCTGCATGTCGAACATAGTCTCCAGATGGTATAGATTAAGAATGAGGAGGAGCATGATAACGCTTTGATTGCTGAGAATGACTTCAAATTCCATAGTAACGAGACCGCTAATGGTTGGAAACTTATCAAGCAGATAACATCAAGAAACGTGTGTCTCTCCTGCAAGTTTAATGGTAAAACTCCAGAAAACCGTAGAGTAACAATGGTCCTAACACTCCCAGAAGCTCCTTAGTACACCTGAAAATTACTCAGCAACTCCAAACTTTGACAGAGATCTCCACGGCTTGAATATTGTCTGTTTTTATAGCAAAACTCGCAGAAGCCGAAAAGAGAGTAAATTCCTCGGGATGATGGTACTACATGAATATTTCCATAAGAGTCGCCATTGACAAACTTTGCTTAAATATGACAAGGAAGTTGGGGTTTTCATCGTAAAACCTACTTGTAAATCAGAAAAGTTGTCAGTTCTACCCTAATACTGAGGTCTTGCACTAATATCACTTGCGACAAAGTGGAACCGCATAATCATACTAGTCAGAGTTCAACCTATTGATCACCCTCGGCTTGGAGTAAATTATCATGTGTTTCGATTGCTAAAAGCAATTGATGCTCCAAATCCTTCATTTGTACTGCATGTTGGAGGCAAACTGTTCCAAGAACAGTATTGCTGTATTGACTTTAACTCACCCGCTCTTAACCTTCAATTCAGTAAATCTTGTCTCCGTCTCCAAGATGCCTGAAGCGTTTGATATTTCTTCAAGGCTTAGGACTGCCATAAAAGTCACCTATTAAAATATTGTAGCCAATGTGTGCTTACCTGATGGATACTCATAAGATTTCAGAATTAAGGGTGTCATACAAGGTTGCATTCTTTCCCCTTACTTCATAGATATCTACCATCTAATCACTGATGACAGCAATCGTAGGTCACAAAGAATCACTAGGCTCTACAGTGGGAAGAAAAAGGAGCAGAAATATTGGAACTAAAATCTTGTGTGCCCTGGACTTTGATGCCAATAGTGTGCTTCTATCCAACAGATTTAACTACTCCTCCACACGATCAAAGTAGATTGCAATAAAATCGGTTGAAAGCTGAATTCAGAGAAGACAAATACAATGGTGTTTGATCTACCTTATAAAAAATCAATTCCTCTTTCGGTAGAAAACGTTTACAAGCTCCAATAAATGACCCTGACATTCAAACTCATGAAGCTGTTACTGTATGAAGCTTTGCATAAAACGAACAGGTTGTGGAAGGGCACTATCTCCGGCATCATCATGCCTAGGATCTTCAGTGAATCCACTAAGTATTTACTGTAGTTAAACATCTTTAATTACGAAGGAGCGACATCCTTTAATCTAACGTACACCAGAATGTTAAGAGTAGCTTGAGACAAAAGTTAAAGTGGAGCGTGTGGTCGTGTGGTCAGGATAAGATCTCACCTGCTTGAAAAAGTCACATGTACACAAACCTATGCCCGAGCAAGTGGACAACGTCCAGCAACATCCTTTGTGGGTATCCTCTTGCATGATTTGAATCTCCAAGGTGTCAGGCAATTGAAAAGCTTAATCGAAGACCGGGTTAATGTCGTCAATTGCCTTGTTTCACGAAAGGGCAATCGCCCTAAAGTAAAACAAGGAATCATTCCAGTGAAACGTGACCTCATTCGTTCGGAGTTCCCTATGATGGACATTACATCCAGCTTATATAGCACAGCAAGATTGCAATGTCCGCTACGGCGATTTTCAGACTATTGGAAAGTTTGATGTTACTTGATATATGTAACTAAACGAAGTGTCCTCTCAAAATTATCAAGCTGAGAATAGTAATCGTTCTATTTAACGAAGTGTATTTCATCTCCAATGCAACACTTCTTCACAAATCTCGTACTCACGTAGTGTGTAGCTTCTGCTACAACATTTTACTTTTAAACATTAAACATACTTTTAAATCTTTTTTACCAGATAGCAGCAGTGGACCTTGTCAGTACTTTGCTTCTTTAACATTGTTTAAAAAAGACTGAAAAAAAATAGTTGTGCCATATGGCAATTTCACATCATACAGAGATTCCATTCATTATCTATATTTCTACTATCGGCAAACTACAGAGCAAATATTTGTACTCAGTATATTCCAGAGGTGCTCTGTTCTATTTATATACTAGAAAAACCCTTAAACGTATACTTGATGTAAGTACTTTAGCAATATATCTTAACTTTCCAAGCATTATTGGCACGGGTATAGGATTATTAAACGTGATGTTCACACTTGAATATGGTGACTTGAGACGATAATCATCTGTGACCAATGTCAGGCACAATAACAACTTCTTTGGCTTTATTCCCACTAAGAAGACATAATTCCTTTGTTTACATTAAGAAGCAATAAACAGATTTGTTGTGAATAATAAATTTGGGGATATTAAATCTGTGAGAACGTGTCGCTGTGACGTGTTCCGATCCTCTCCCATTAAAGAAATTCTTCCTGTGATACATGCCTGTCAAAAGATTTAGTATGGAAAAGCACCTACTCTATGAAATTTTGCAAGTTTAATACTACAAAAAAACTTGTCAAAAATTATGGATGTGTGTAAAGAGTAGCTTGTATTGAAAACACGTTGGACTTTAACATGGACCAAAATCAGAGCCGGAGTAACAGATTTACCCTATTGTTGTTAAAAACTTATCAAAATGCGATGAAGCATCTGAAATATGTCCTTCGCGGTGTCAAAGTTAAATAATGCATTAACTAGTGGGCACATGATGAAGAAAAGTTTGAGATCAAAGCTGAAGATAATTATCTTTAACTTCAAGTACCCTTAAAATAACATAAAACTTTGTACTGTGTGTTGTGGTATGCGTGCGCAGCTACCATGACGTCACTAGATATCACGTGGCTTTGGAGTTTTTACTCCTTGCTCAGCAAAAGAGATTTGCGAAAAAATACGAAAATTTGGGATGGACGTTGCAGGTTATTTAAACTCTGTATTACTGCGAGGACGCAAGGAGGTTAGTGACGTTTTGCTATCGAGTTTGTATATCGTTTTGCCTTATTTGCCTAGGAGTAGTTGTATCAGTAAGTAACGACATCGTTTTGTTATACTTCATTTTTCACGTGAGTTGAACGTCATTAAAAGAAACATATGAAAAGTCACATACGAGTCGTCAACTCTTAGTCGAAACCTTGCGTCCATTCCCAAGTCTGCGAAATTGCGACGTGCGCCAACGGGTCGTGTCGTTACAGTATGGCTGAATAGTATATCTATTATGCACCTTACAATAAAATGCTTGCATATTATAAGCTTTAAATAAAATAATAATAATATGACAGCGATTACATTAAAACGTTATTGCATGCATCCCTATAATACCATGATTAAAAATAACTGAATTAAAGTAGCCTAACTTGAATTATAAACTGTCGCTGGTGACATGTCTTACAGTGAATGCCTCTAGCACTCTACGATGCAAGGAGGACCTAACCTTAAGTAACACCTTCACCACACACACTAGTATGAAGAGAGTCAAATGAATGTTTTCTCGTGTGTTCTTTGCCCCTTGCATTAAAGCCAGTATCATAAGAAAGGAGAAAGGCAATTTTGCTTGTTTTTGACATTCTAGCCATGATTAAGGTCAGAATTATATCTGTAGGTAAGACTCGAAATATCCTGGAGTGTTATAGGAATACTTAGGCATGTTTGGTTTTGCTCATCCGCCTTTCCTCTCCGAGGATGGAGAGTCTTGTTATGCAGGTTCTGACGATAGTTTATATCTATCAAGAGTCGAGAGTAAATTGCAAGAGATTTCTTCCTTACTTTATGGGTAAACTATTCAATGATGCTGTGAAGGAGAGTCAGTAGGGCTTAGTCGTATTTCGTGTTGCTCAGCCTCCTTCCCAGCAAAGGGAATATCTAAAGAGTAGATTCTGCCACGATGTGGATTTGTCAATAGTCCACATTAAAAATACACACAAGGTTCCTACTTTCGATCTTCTTTCGATAAATGAGTAATTCTTTTATTGTTTTAGAGAATGAATGAAGAACATGACCTCGTGTGGCAAGTGACCTCACTGTGAGTGTCGCCTGGGCATTGCACGTAGAAGTTTCTTAACAGAGCAGCCCTCTGATACGAAAACTATCACCAGAACGTTGCAGGACATCGCAAGATTTCATTGAAAGACTTATTCAGGCATACCCAGACTTGCTTACTCTCACGGTTCTGCCGTGAATCTCATTATTCTGCCGTGAGACTCACGGTTCTGCCGTGCGTTTCACGACCTTTATCTTTTCTCACGAGCTCACGAGAAGACTCCTCAACCTCAAGATTTTTTGGGGAAAATTGTTCTGAAATAAAATATTAGCTGGAAGAAAGAGAAAAATTTATGAAAAGCTAGTGACATAAACTGTTAAAGTGATACGTGAATAAAAAAGAACTCTAGACTGATACATTTGTCCTTGTGTTTACCGCTTTTCTGCTGATTTTTGCATTGTTCCTAGGCCTCCACTAGTAACTTTATGCAGAGGCTATGTTAGACATTAACCAAGTTTGCAAGTTCTCGCGCAGCGCGGGAGAGCACTTGCAATCACTTAATGACTGCCTTCCAATGGAAACAGGGTTTGTTTAATCTTAATCGAGAAAAAGTAGAATTTCACTTTTTTTTTGTAGAGTCTTCAGATATTTTTTCATGGGTATGCAGATGTTCCTTTATCAGGGGTTGGCAGGTCTGCATACCTTTTCTGATACCAATGCAGGTACTACGGTGCAAAGATGTGACTAGCCAAGCTGGAAAACCATTGTGGCAAATTCTCCAGATATCACACAACAACGAGAACATGGAAATGAGGTTAATGCTATTGCATACAAGACCGTGCAATATATAACATGGTATAATGGAATGACGTATCCATGACATTGAACATTATAGGAAACTTTAATAAATAGGAATAAAATGTTCTAGAATAGAAGCGATTAGAATACAATTTTAATAGGTAAAGATACAAGCATAACAATGTGTGATCCGCCATATGTACAGTTCAGATATCACATACTAAATATGTCAGTATTATAATGTCTTTTTTACACCTTTTGTTTTAACGACGAAGCACTATCCTTGTTTCGACAAACGTCTTGTTACAACCGGATTGGAGTTTGTTTTTCAAAATGATTAAGGAAAAACATAAATTTGATCAAGAATATATTTTCCGAGAACCTCTGCCTAAGAATGTGTTTCCTTATTTTTGACTAGTGACATAGCTACTAGGGGAGTGAGAGATGTTCCCTCCGCTTCTTCTAAACTTGAATCTCGTAATTTGTATAAAATTAACATTAGAATTGTAAGTTGTCTTTAGATACTATATCTGTAGTCTGAAGTCACGACTCTTGTAAGTTTGATATAGTTTATATTGGAAGAAAGAACTGGTTTTAAATCGATTGTAAGGAATACAGGCATGGTTTTATTTAGATTTCTCTTGCTTTAGATAGAGCAGCAATAATAGAGGCTGACGTTTGAAACTTTTAATCATTTTAAAGTCGGGTGTGGTTCTGTTATGAATTTACCTTTGTGGTGACTCATAGTTGTCATTAGTATTGTAGCATAGACAATACTATACAAATGTAAATTAATTGCTCTTAACGTCATTTCCTAATTATTGTTCCTTTTTTCTTTGTAAAATATATTCATCTTTTTTGTAAATCACCAGTTACTACACACATTCTACTTGACTTCAACTTAATGCTGTTTGTAGTGATTTTTGTTGTGTGACTACACCACTACCAACACTACGCCACTACATGTATTTAACAGCTCATGCTGCCATTGCTGCCGCGAAGTCATAATTATAGGAGATCAAAACAAACTCCTATACTTTTACCCACAGTGTGAAATGTCCGTCCATACCCCTGTTTCTGCTTTTAGCTTTGTTGCATCCCAGGTATTCGAAAATTTAAATTCGTGAAACTAAGGGGTGCTTAGGTATGGTTACAGCAACCACTAATAAAAAGAGATATAATGCTTTGTTTTTTCACCACTTTCTGTCTAGGAAAAGTCCCCCAATAAATCTTTATAACTATATCGAAAATATCCGTTTTAACGGCTTCAAATGTTTTAGACACTCTACCTGCCATAACCTAGCCTTCCGAGCTTATTCGGTCATGCCAAACATATGATGTCAGATAATGTCACACTAATTCTACTCATTTCAGGGCTTTCAACTCCAAAGTTGTTATCATCCCCGATTATGGTAAAAGTAAATTGGTTTATACTGTATGAGATTAATTAAACCAAATTATAACGTTTAGGAGAACACAGTGGGAACAGTTATCATTTGAGCTACAGGTGTCAGCTAGTCTGGACGTTTCCTGATTTGATGACTTCACACACACCAAAAGTTAGCGTAAGCGGAAGAAGCGGAAACGCCCTTAAAAGTTTACTAAAAAAGATTTAATGTTGACAATTGTACACATCAGCGTACAATTTACTTGTAATGGTTCGAAGTTTCTTGAAAATTTTGACGCCTTTAAAAATTACGTTGGTTTTAAGGGTGTAAGATTTACTCCGCGTTAAACTTCCCTACCTTAAATCGGTGATCCTCCCAGACGCACGTATAGGATTCTTTTATGCTAACTTATGCTATTGAAAGTGCGGGCAACTCCCCTGTACGCATTCACTGTAACATCCTGCTAGCGAGAATTAGCTCGTGGGTGTCATCCGTAATACCCAAGATCTGTTATGGCACGACTGAGTATACCCAATGCCGAATTTTTTTGCAGTGAAAACTTCTTTGCAATCCGACTTCACCAGTTTGTGCTGATACAGTATAATGTACCCGTTCCTATGTCATACTTGCCGCTTATCACTATCATATTGTGGTTCTCCCCTTATGTAATGCATAGCGCCTCGTGATTTCCATTTTAGGGGGATATTTGAAGTAATGTGTACATCCAAAGAAAGTACATGCCTAAACGACCTTGGACAACGGTGATACTTCTCATCCTAAACGTTGTGGCACCTGCCTTTTACGTAGAGTTCTTTTACATTGGTTTTTTGTTTACTGGTATATTCCAAACCTAATCAAGCAAGAGCTATTTGTATGTGCGTACAGATACATACAAGAAAGTGGATTTGACCAACTGTTTTAAACTTTAATATCTGGTTGTATGCAAAAATTCAATATCGGTCAATAGCTCCAAAGATTTTGCGGCCTGGCCTTTTTACTAGTATCAAAGTCGATTACTTATAGATGGTCCTCAAGAATCCACTTCGTCGTCCCTTAAGTTCTTGACATCATTCTGACATCAACCCTTACTTCATAATGGTATTTTTTGAAAGTCTGCATCTGCCTCTTGTCTTACAGGTGTTCACTCGGCATTATGTTCTCTGTCTACCATTATTCATTATTAAGCAACGGGAAGGTCTTGGAGGTAGACAGCCAACATTTGCTACAGTCAGTTTCTTTATGTTTTAGCTCTCTAGGAAAAATTGTGAGAGTGGACTCTGTTAAAACAAATTCTCCATAGATATTTCTGACCGGAGGCGTAGGAAGCACGACAAGCTGGGGGGAGGCACAACACTCAAAGGGCACGTGTTTAACTTACAGAATACTTTACTACGTGCTGTATTTAATTGTGACAAAAAGGGCACTTCTTGGGTACTGCAAAATCTTGGGGGGAGGCACGTGCCCCCCAGTGTCCCCCGGTTCCTACGTCCCTGTTTCTGACCAAACTAAATTATATGTGCTCAAGTCGTTTCTCGTAGAATCCAGTAGGTTAAAAAATTAATGTTTTGCACTTAGCCTTATAGTGACACATGGGGCAGTTACTAGATCTCAGTCTCCTCTCGCCTAATCCTTACTTATTGTGACGTCTATTTCTAAATCTGTCACAGCGTCATCTACTTGACTTTTAAAATGGAAGACATCTTTCTGCCAACGTTACACTATAGTCCAATTGTTTACGTTTGATGTTGTTTTCTCAGCCGCCGCTGAGTCAGCAGGAAGTTATCACTGAAAATGACAGGCAGACAGGTGTAAAGAATAACAAACCCAACCAGTAGTGTCGTAAATAAGAATTTCCAAGGGAGGGGCGTGACAAGCTTGGAAGGGTTGAAGCACAGCTTTGTGTAGCTATTGCAGTTTTTTTGTTAGCAAATTTGAAACTTTAACTACCAAGGATGCCTAGGGTATATTCTACCGATTATCGCATCCTGTCATCCAGGACTTATTTTATTTATTTATTATTATTTGGGCAATCTACTTTTCTTGGATGACTGCTTGAGGGAGGTGTCGCTCAATGCCCGTACCTCTCAAGAATGGCACTGAGAACCAGCATGAGAAGATCGAATGCTTGTGAGGAAAAGCATCGACCTTTAGTATTGAGCCTTTCATAAAGATGTTTTTGTATGTTTTTCCAAATTTTGACCAGATACTTGAGAAATATTAACTAACTATGTATCATCACTGGTATTTGAACCCGTGGTTCGTTGTGAAGCAGTTGCGTTGAAATTGGACAGTACTACAATTCGAATTTGTGATCTTCATCCCTGGTAACGTAGAAATGAAATCGTCTTATAAGTGATATAACAACATCAGAACTGTTGTCATGTCAGAATAACATAAAATCTATGAGCAAAAATAATGAAGTAAGAAGGATGTTAGGGTGCGATTAATATATAGCACATGAGAGCCATGTTGCTTCATCTCGACATCCTCATTCTATTCTCCGCATGCTTACATAACTCATAGTCAACCTAAAGATCCGCCAAGGTAAGTCGTCATCAATTCAAGTTGGCGAAAAGCTACAACAGCGTTACTAGCAATTCCTTTCGAAAGTAAACGATATCACAACAAAACGTAGTTCTAACCTTATTGTTTCCTGTGGAAATCACCACAGCGCGAACGAATTCAAATTTTTATTCTTCCTCTTTGGTATAGCTAAACTGTGTCATAGGCGTGGATTGGGGGGGGGGGGGCACAGGAAACTCGTTCCCTTCACTTTTCAGGATCGGGGAGCAACAACTGCTTTATCCTGCGATCTGCGCCCATGTACTGTGTAACTATATTTATCAACTGCAGCTAAATTATATCATTTCTACGCTGCCGAAAATTTCCGATAAGTCTCTGGCTGACTTTCCATATTTTGTTATTTAACTTGACTGGACTTCTTATGGGCCTATCTTTTGCTGAAGCAGTACTTACCGACGCAGTTTTTACTTCCCATTGAACCTACGGTTTTCTATGTATCACCGAAAGTGTTAAGAATGCATGCCCGACGTGCGCGCATGCACAGGTTGCCAAGACGCCAGTTGCATCTTGCGTTCCGTTTGCATCAGGATGGAGACGCCCACAAGGCGCACCTCGCACTCAATGGCTGGATGACGTCGCCAAGCATCTGCGATCCTGTGGAGTGCCTCTATCTCAAGCGGAGCAGCTCGCTGCCGATCGTCAGCACTGGCGAGCACTTGTATTTCAAGTTGGCTCTATGCACCGCACGGTGCTCGAGTATTAGTGAGTAGTGAGTGAGTGAGTGATGATCCTTAGAATGTAAAGTTTTGAGTTGAAAATAGAAGGTTTCGGCACATATTGAGTGCTCAAAAGTCAACATCAGCTCAAGTATAGTTTGCTTATCAGGCCAGGAGCTCCAATCACTAAGATGTAACGGTCCCAAATTCTTGCAGTACAATATACGACCCAAAAGAACACTCCTATCTTAAAGAGCCCTCTCTGAGTTGATTTCGTCCTCGAGTTTAGAATGTTGCTAAAAAATGCTTCACATTTGATGATTGTTTAGGCAATGTTGTTGGTTTTTCTTTACAAGCAAAGCCGTTACATTTTGAAGCCTATTCATAAATAAGAAGCACATCATTCTTCCGTGAAACTTGTAGAGATATTCTTCATTACCGGTGTACAACTGGGTGTCTTGTACCTACACTATTATCTCTCTATATTTATCTAATAGCACCATTTCTACTTACTCCAAGTTTATTCACGATTCCGTTTACATTTTCTGTTATTTTCTCAAGCTATATTTACATTAGAAGTAGAAATAACTTTAATAGCTTATCAAAGTAAAAATGTTAAGTAACATTTTGTGGACAATTTTAGCAAGCAATATCCAATCATGGATAAATAGAAGTTAAACTTTTACTAAATTTTGGCGAAAATGGAGCAAATCACGCAAGACATTTGCCACATGAAGGGGTGTCCAGGTCTTGTATTATTTGTTTTGTAGACCTCTCCGCTTAGCAGCAGCGAGGTCTGAAATTGCAAGTGCCAAAATGCTCGTTTTCAAACTGAACAATGTTTTGGAAGGGGGTCGGGGAAACTTTCATATTCCATTGCAAAAGGTTGAATATCGAGAATATCATATTCATGTAATTTCAGACAAACAGTACCCCCGTCTGACCCTTGGTGTTCATAATTATATAGAAGCGCAGCGCAAGACATTGGGTGTCAACGGATTAGAATTTATCTTGGCAGATGTTACAGTCTCAGAGGAGGATTAAATTCAATGTGACTTGCCGCCGTCAAGCTGCTTTCTGGTGTCAGCGTACCCTAGCGACTTGAAGTCACAGTTATGAGTGACACCGCCACCTAGCTCCAATTTGAAAGTGATTACAGTTCTGAAATTTAAGTTTTCTTAGGCCTCTGAAAATGTGTACGTGCACTGACGGGGGAGCTGGTATTCAACAAAAATGTGTTTTGAAGGGTGTAGACAAGATTTTCCTATCGCTGAACAGTCTCTCTTAACGATGAGCAGGATTTGAAAAAGGGATGGAAAATTGTAAAGCAGTTTAGTACTCCAACAATAGTTCTTGCTCTTCTTTATGTTTACCTAAAGATGTTAAATAATGTTTTATGTTTGATTGTACTTAGATTCCCCTAAGTTTTGAGCAGGTCATATTGTAAAACAGCTGCTTTTCGTAATTGAAAGCGGTGAGTCTGAGTAAATGCTTACTGATCGATGAATGCATAAATAAAACGAATTATTAAATGAATGAATGAATGAATAAATGAATGAATGAATCAATCAATGAATCAAGGAATGGGCAAGGGTAAAATAATTTCTTAAGCACTAATATCTTTCTTTCAGATAAGAGAACTATGCCCTAGAGTATCCTGCAAATTTGCATTTGGAGTAAGTTAAAAAATAAAGCACTTTTTGTGTGCGCATGTCGATTGTCAGAGTCAAGGGCTTTATGAAACCGAATACTTTCGTAGACTCTATCAAACTCACCATTTCCTCACTTTCAAAGATCGACTACACACAAAGTAATTTAGTCGTTTCGATTCTTCAGTGCTATGTAAAAACACTCTACTATGAACCCTGATATAAAAGCACAAAGCCCAATATCAACACAAACAGTTCCTGCTAGCCCATTTTCCTGCGAATCATCTATCTATAGAATGAAAGAATAGCCAATAGATCTTATTTATATTTATTGTGACGTCCATTAGTGTTCTTAAGATAAACACTTTTGACCTGAGGGTCAGACTTTCGGAGTTTCGGAGCTTAACAGAGTACATG
>JAAAKL020007136.1:0-17213 GCA_010016065.2 Carybdea cf. marsupialis auct. non (Linnaeus, 1758) | reverse complement strand
AGTAGTAGTAGTAGTAGTAGTAGTAGTAGTAGTAGTAGTAGTAGTAGTAGTAGTAGTAGTAGTAGTAGTAGAAGTAGAAGTAGTAGAAGTAGTAGTAGTAGTAGTAGTAGTAGTAGTAGTAGTAGTAGTAGTAGTAACCGAAGTAGCAGCAGCAGCAGTAGTAGTAGTAGCAGTAGTAGTAGTAGTAGAAGTGGTGGTGGTGGTGGTGGCGGTGGTGGTTTAGGGGGTAGTAGTAGTTTATGTGAGTTGAAGTAGTAGAATAAGTACATGTAGTGGCGGTTGGGGGAGTACAGTAATAATAATTACAAAATAAAAGTAGAAAAGAACTATAAATAGAAGCAAGGATAATATTTCATATTTCTTTACGTTGATTTACCATTAAATGTGGCAGCCATGTACTTTCAATCATTACGCGATGTTAAGTATCATGACACTGGCTTTTGTAAGAACACGTGTAGGCCAAAGCAACGCTTATTGACATTAACACCAGGTTTATAGTATCTTGTAAAGTTAAAGAACGCATTGGCTACGCCGATAGCCATCCTCGTGACATGGGATTGCCGAAAAATAGAAAGCTAAAGAAAATTATTTTCAGAGGCCGTCACGAGAATGTCATAAAAACTGCTTGTTTGGTAACGGGATTGTGAATATTCACCGACATCAGTAGAAATTGTTTGGGTAAGTAAACTTAATTAGCCGAGCCTATTGTGAGGAGAATTCTGTGTTGCACCTGTTTGGATACAGCTTTCACAGAATTACCTATTTTAAGACCTTTCAGTATGTGATAGTTAATCACACACTTGGAAGCGGTGTTTCTGTTTCGTATGTTACTACGGGGTGAGTGAAGTTTTCAGGAAAGCTGCTTGATTGCCCGACTGCCTGCTCGTAAGCAATGTCATCGTTTGTCAAGGATATCTGAGACTAGAACATTATTCGAACAATATCGTTACCTGGACCTTTTCAGAATGGATTTGTGTTAACAGCTTTAATCATAAATCATACTAGGTGACTAATCACACATGTAGGAAAGCATTTTGTTTTTTCTCGTTCAGAGGCAACAATTACCTGGCATCACAGCTGCTTACCATCCATTTTTCATTTTTAGAACAAGAAGCTTATCAGAGCATTATCTAAAAGAACAGATTCAATAACTAGGTTATAATTCTTGGAAGCTGATTCCTTTTGTTACTACTTATCTGTCAGTGATTTTTACCAGGAAATATTTTCTCAGTTGTACGTGGAGACAAGCGATAAACTTGGTATCCGTACTGCATGCCGTACATTGGAGTTTTAGAAAGTAAGATTTTTCGACCACGTTTCCACTATCCGAAGGAAGATGGCTGCCACGTTATCATGCTCAGAGATTCAGCATAGTTACTGAAGCAAACGTAACAATTTCATTGTCCCAGAGATTTTTGTTTCACCTTGGGTAGAAGTGTTTGGTTGAGAAGTTGGTATGCTGTTTGTGTCATACTCCACTATTCATGTTGATAACTTCGATATAAAGAGCATCATTCTAGGCAACCATCTCATCCATACGTGAGCATTTCCTGACTAACTGCTTTTGACATAAGTTGCTGCTACTATGCAACTTCTTGATATAATATCTTGGAAAGTTCGTTCTTCCATATAGAGGTGATTAAGGTATACTTGACAGATTTAGTAACGGTGACGTCCACCAAGGATAATAGTTAGTGCTGACCTCATGAAGTAGCAACTTGAACGCACCCCAAAATTGACTTTATATGTTCGTTCTACTGGTGCGGTGTAGTTCATTCAGGACGAGCTACAATTTTGTGGTCAAGATCCTCACCATGCCAAGTTCCACATGCTCTTGATTAAATATGCTTCGAACGTGATTACTTTTGCTTGACTATATCACAGGACGAGACTTTTAACAACTGCGCATCCCGGAGATTTAGTTCGGCCCTACTTCGAGGTAAATCGATCCAAGCAGCAGGTTAAAGTACAACATGGTTCTTGTGCTTGTATTAACGATTTTGTTTTAATCCCAGCACTTGGAGTAAGGTTTTCCGTTGCCTTGAGTTTACATGGGGATTTACTGCGTGTGGTCAATATTTATCTGCACAAATCAGATTTTAATTGTGTACACGGCATGAACTGAGTTTAAGCGAAATAGTAAACTCCCTTTCAACAAGCATAATTTCCAACCAAGAGCGTCAACTTACAAGGGAGTATTTCAAATTTCATTTCTGTTTAATTGGCGTATTCAGAGACTAAAGGTTTGTGTATCCAAGAAATTGCTATTTTGTATTGTCTAACGAGATCGATTACCCGAAACTACGATTTTCCATTATATTTTTTATGACCATGTTTGAAGTGTCAGGTTCTTATGAGTTCACATAGCTGGAGTTGGATCAGCTTGATTCTATCTGCACCGACACTAGAAAGTTGACAATTTGATATCGGGAAATTTTTCTTCTGTGCCAGTTTTTGTGATTATTATTGAAATAAAAGGTTGTAGAACACAAATCTGTTTTGAAAGGAAGGATACCATTTAGTACAAGACTTGGGGTAACTGGTTTTATTGATTTTAAATTCTCCAAAATCGATTGCTTATTTTGGCTCTTTGCTGAAGGGACGCAATTTTTGTCACTACGATAAAATATTTCGAAGGTTGTTTTTGCTTCCCCACCTACATGCAACTGTCGTTAACGTCACAGAATAATACTGTAAGCCTTGCATCAGCAACACTACAGCAGGAGTGTATTTTGAAGTCACATGCTGCGCTGCTTTAACATACATGTAGGATTATTGTGTATACTCCATTTTGCTACTGAAGATTCGTAACAAAAAATTTGGATTTTCTGTACGGTGAAGTGATCGCAAAGCAATAGCGGGATTTAGTGCAGAATTACACTGTTAGTTAGATTTCAATTTTGCAGAATGCTTTTTGAATTGACTGGTTGAGCTTATGCACCATACTTTGAGATTTTACTACCGGGTGTCTTGCGAATTTCTCAGCCGTGATATGCTCCACGCTCAGTGATGACGATCTAAGCACCAGTAAATGCAATCAAGTGTCATTATCAGGCAATAACATTTTCCTGCCACGTTATTTTGAAGTAACATGCTGTTGATTGAACGTACTGGAGGATCGATTGTGTTAGTTTCAGCCTTCCCACAGCTGTATAATTTACTGATTGGATTCTCAGGCACTTTGGTCTCCACCACATTGAAGTGAATGTGACTAAATGAGCAGGATTATATACAAGAAATTGTAACTTTTAATCTTAAGGAGAGTATTTCCAGAACATTATTTCAGGTAACCAGTTAACGTGATTGAAGTTGCTAAACACTAAGTGCGCTTGCGCCTTATTTTGCTGACAACAGAGGCTTGCTGAAAGCATTAATACTCACTATTTTGATATTCTTATCATCGAATAACAAGAAAAGCATTGCCTACAGAGCGTAATATCGATATTGGAAACATGTTAGGATTTTGGATTCACATCTTTGTGGCGGAGGCTTTCTCTATCTGTGTACTACCGTTTTCAACGGCATTGTTGATACCCCCGGGGACGAAGAAGGGGTTTCAAGACTACTGCGGTACCCCCAATGTCGATTTCAATGCTACACTTACGAAGCCTGCCGAGAATGTTGTCAACAAAACACTGACAGTGATGGGTGTTTTCCAAAACACGAATAAGACGATGAGTGAGGATGAACTGTGCAGGATGCTTCATGTGTTACTGCTTCGTGCGTATCGCACTACTTCACGAAGGAGAAGGGGGTTGAATGGGGGGTGGTTAGGGGGCAACACAGGGCCTCCCTCATTTACTGTACCTGAGACAACGCATGGGGGAAGCACTGAGGAAGAACAGAAGATTACAAGAGTTATGACCCCTCATCTTCCTCCTGGAACGGGATTTCTTCCTGTGACCGCATTTCCACCAGTGACACGGCCTCCTCCAATATTTCCGCCATTTACAGGATTTGTTCCTTTCACAGGACTTCCCCGGACAAGACGACCTCCCCCTGTGACAACCGTTCCCTCACCAAACAGAACTGAAGGTTACGATACACCAATTCCAATTTCAATAAATCCTCAACCGCCGAGAACTGCAGTCGTCACGCCAACACTTTATATAACACCACGCCCTGGAGGTCTCCCACCTATGTTTGTACTCATGCGTCTTCTAGCAAAAACAATTCTCAACAAGAGGACAAATGACTGTAAGAAGGAAGGAGGGTCTTACAATTCGGCGGTTGGAGTTTGCGTAGTTGGTTTCAAAGGAAATCAATCGCGCCTGCTAGAAGATATGAGTCTCGTCGATTCCAAAAGACGCCGCGAAATCACACTCGCCGGTAACTTCTTCTCTATTCCAGCTTTATTTACAGTTCTTTTTGTGTATGGACGGTTCCGCGAGCTTCGCAATCTACCAGGAAAGAACATGATGTGTCTATCATTATCAATGTTACTCGTACACGTTCTTCAAACGATAGCGATTTATATGTACCGTTACCCACAACTCTGTAGGGCATCTGGTGCCCTTTTACACTGGGCTTACCTTGTGACGTTTAGCTGGACATCAATTATAGCTTTAGATTTAGCAACAACGTTCGTCCAGCCACCGAGGAAACGCGTGAGCAAAGAAAGACAATTTTCACGGTACGTTTGCTTTGGGTTTACGTTCCCAACTGTCATAGTTCTTGCATACGTCATCGTGGACGCAAGTACCAACAGACTCGTTGGCTATGGTGTTGCCAATTACTGCTTTATCGTTCGATTTTGGCCAAGTCTTTCATTTTTGGCATTGGTGATACTGGTGCTGCTATTTAACGTGGTTTGTGTTATTCTGGCAACCAGGGCTATTCATTCAAGCAAGAAATCGACCCAACGAGTCCTGTCGAAGGAGAGATACCCGCGCGGACAATTAGTTCATCTTATGCTGATAGTCCTAAAAATTTCCACTGTGGTAGGATTAGGCTGGGTCTTCGGTATCCTCGGGTCTGTGGTTAGCAGTTCGGCATTAATGTACGTTTATCTTATTTTGGTGAATTTTCAAGGAGTTTTCGTTTTCTTTGCATTCGTTTGCAATCGGAGGATATGGCGACTCTGTCACTTATTTTACAAAGCAAACTTTGGTACTCGAACAAATTCAAATGTTTCGCAAATCGTTTTGACTAACGTGCCGTCGGATCCGAAGCTTACCAATATGTCGCAGGGAAATGCCTAGACTGTGAGAATTCACGGTAGTCTCGAAGATCATTCGCCGAGCATTGCCTCTATTGTGCTGACCACATTTTGATAGCGTGTACTGAAAAGGCACGACTTTTGGAAGTCTTAGTACTTGTGGGTAACGGGTTGGAAGGATCATTGCTAATTGAAGCTAACTACGGAACAATCTTAGAATATTAGAGGCTACTCCGTGGACAAAAGTTCGAGTTTTTTAGTATACTACGGAGTATAAGCTGGAGTAACACACGTACGATAGAGTTTTAGTATTTCGGAAATGTGCGCTTAGTAATTTATGTAGCAAAACTTTGGGGCAACAGGAAGGGGTAGTGCACATGATGCGAAGGTAACATTCGTGAATCAGTTCGTCACTAAGTTTTATCTACTTCCATAATGCCAATTGCTTAAGACTACACAAGGTAATAAGCCATTCACACGCAGGGTGACGATTCTGCAGACTTTGTTATCTTTAATACAGTAGATGATCAAATAGAACAGGTAAATAACATATTAACAGGTAAATAGTAGATAAACAAGGAGGCGGATATAACATAAGAAAGATATGAAATGATGAGTATATTTTTGTATGTATATATAAACTTAGGCCTAAACATAGGCCTACCTACTTTTATTAATTTAACGAGCCCTTTTTTTCTTCTGCCTAGGGATAGATCGTACTGTAACAAATTTAATTAGGTTGTGTAGCTAGATACATATGTATCTTATTGTGTAGTGGTGGGGAGGACACATTTGATGAGGGTGGTCCTGTCGTTGACCCTTCCCGTCGCTATAGATTCCCTGGAGAACATATATAGAGTTGTCATATACCATATATACATATATATATAGAGAGAGAGTAATCAGATAACAGAGAGCAACTGCTGTAAGCTTAAAGAGGGAACGGAGAAATTCCGAAAGCTAGTTTTAGAGCTTAATTTATTGTGTATATATAGATATACAGATATATATTCGTCAATGTATATAGTGCAATGGTAAAGTCTTTGTTTTCGGAGTGGGAGACCCTGGGTTCGACCCGGGCCAACGCCGTAAGCACTCCATGTTTAATGAGTTCTACAGATATCTAGATATATATTCGTCACAGGATAGTACGTGGAACCTAAGGTAACACTATAATTCCCTTTTCTTTTAAAACTGCTAAGTAATATATGTATGTATATATATATATATATATATATATATATATGTAATTTATACATATAATCGGAACGATTATCGTAGTATGCCAGAGTGCTCGATGCATAAATGCAGAGCGACAGAGAGAGAGAAACGCTAAAGAAAAACACGGAGATTTGCTACTGAGTTTCACGTTGTCAAAGAATATAAACGGAGTTACACAGGACATGACATGTGTCACGTGATAGATGAGATTATGTACTCGGGATAATGCAAACAATGGTCTTTACAATTTCTGTAGTGCATGTTTAGAGTCTATCTTTAATACATTCTACCCTTTAATGTGATATTTTGAGACAGAGATTTCTAAGATGATCTATCGTATTTATTGAGGATTTTCTCAGTAAGAATAATACCGTATTTGATATATTCCTATCAGGCAGTGCAAGCTTTTCTGTCTGATAAACTGGTATGAAATCGCGGATCAAGCATCAGACTTCGAGAATAAACCAAAATATTTTGGATAATTTTTACAGACCGTAAAATTTTGACTTCATAATAGTGACACTAAAATACGACATCATTTCCCGTTATTCGGTCACGAAGAGTGCTATAAGTTAACATTTACTGTCTCCAAGTACACAAAGAATCCAATATTTTAAAATCAATTACCAAAACTAAGTATTTAGTCCTTGTGAAAAATTTGTTGACAGTACACCATTGGAAGTTCCCTTGTGACCTTGACGGGATGACGAATTTCCGTGACGGAATAATGAATTTCTATGACGGTATGACGAATTTCTGTGACGGAAAGACAGGGAAAAGTGCTTCTATCATGAACAAACAACTGGCATTTTTATCGACGTAATGTATCGTTAAGTCACGTTCCTTTTTCTAGTTGTGTATGGTTTTGTGATCGCTGGGGAAATGTACTTAAGTACAAGTTGATTGTGCTGATACACAGTACGTGAAATAACTAGCTACCCGATGTAAATCTAGAAAAACTGTACTCAAGGAATTAGAGGAGAAGTGGTGACTTAACGTGGAAAATATCAACTAAAGTCTGCAAATACTTTAGCGCAGGTCTTTAGTTATATGAACGCTTGAGTACTCTTCGGTCATCAAATTGTGGAGAACTCGGGTCAATCAAAAAAAGTCGGTTGAGTTTGAACTTACACGAGGTGTTAGGACAATAGTAATATATATAACACACGAGAGACATGTTGCTTTATCTAGACATCGTCAGTCCATTTCTTATTCTCTCACGATTACGTCACTCAAAGTCAACACAAAGATCTGTTTTAATAGGTTGTCATCAATATTTGTCGAAATAACTGATCGCTTGTTACTAGTGAGTTCTTTCAATATAAAAGGTACCACAACACGAGGTAAACGCCATAACTCGCAGAGTTTGCTGTAGTAAGTGTTGAATGATGCGCATAGAGTGTTTGATTAGTGGCAGACGTTGGCGTGCTTCAGGGTGGCAGAGTATAATGTTTCCTTTTTGTATAATGTTGGGGATTAGAGTGGCCAGTTTTGGATTAAATTTATCGTTTATCGGATGTGATAATTTCCAACACCATCTTGCAGTAAACATTCAAATTTTAGGAGATGACTCAGTATCTCCCACATAGCACAGCTGTATTTGGATGCCCCCCTCCCCTCCTCTCCTCCCCTCCTCCTCTAATTTGAATTTCTGTGTACACCAGTTTCTTCGAGCTCTTCTGAAAAGGGACGGGAAGCAGATGAAGCCCTGTAAGTGTGAGTGGATGTGTTGGGTTAGGACTCAAAAGTACAAACGTAAAAGGAGGGCACGAAGAAAGCGTCTATTTTTTGGCTGGAGGGAGATGGATACATGTTTATCTATGTTTATGTAAGTACTGTGTGTCCGTTATACGAACGTCAAAAGCCATTTGAGAACACTCAACCTGGGAAACTAAGTGTCGTCATAGCACTGGACAGTAAGAAAATGCACCTCCTCCGCTTGAGTGGGCTTTTAGTGCGACATTAAGTGCAAGGGTAACAATAGTGTGACGTTATGCATTTTTGTTCGTGTTTGGGGCGTTAGCGTTTTCTTTCATCAAACCATTCAGAGTGAAATATACTAATGTATATGCAAAGTCATCCACAATGATGGAGATAGTATCATGATTTTGCAAGCTTTCTCGTCTGATATGAGTGGACGTTACCTGAACGTGTTTACATTAGCTGCGCTTCTGGTCTATTATGACGCCATCACGCACTCTCTTTCAATCCATTCAAGCAGATGAGTTTTGCTTCGTTTGCTTCCATTAAACGTTGTTCGTTAATGGCATATTTTGGAGTTTCTTTGTAGTGCATTAGCTTTCCTTTGTGTGGCTATTATCTTTTTTATGTTATTGTCTCGCGCTGTGAAGTTCTCAGATAAAAGCTTTACAGATGGCGTCACAATCATTGATCAGAATAATGTTGCTAAATGGAGCGAGGTGGAAATATTGACTATTTAGGAGTGGAAGTGACGACCAAAAATCCATGGTTGGCGCCTTTTTATTCAATGTTTGGGCGGCAAAGGAGGAACTTCGTAGTTTTGAATGTGACCCGTAATGTGTAACATTGGGCGCGATTTGGGCGACGAGACGCATGGGCAGCCTTTTAGACACTGAATTGGAATCCACAGCAAGGAAGAAAGACTAGTCGTGGTCCAAAGCAGTGACATTAAGATACGTTACGTTTCAAATAGGCCTGTTGGTAGAGAATACGCTGGGAATGACTGGGTTCTTACTGATAGTAACATAAGATTTGTTTTATTGATGTCGTTAAATCGCAAGTTGAACGATTTTAGCGGCTCAGTATCAATAATAGCAGTATGACAGTGCTTTTCTTTCCATTAAGCAAAATATTTGTGGAAGCATTACTTATTTCATCGGTGATGGCTTTGATAGAAGATAGTATTGACGAGACACCAGTACGTAATGTATCGAAAGGGCTGTGCGGTCACGTTACGGGCCGTGGTAAGCTTTCGAATTTGGATCACCGTATCATTGAGAGTTCATTACTGGAATTGAAGGCTTTAATAACTTCACATGGTGCTTTAAACGCCTCTACTCTGTGTTTTGTAGTGGGTAGGATTGCTGAGAAGCATTTACATGCGATAAGTAGGGAACCGAGTCGACGGCTTGACTTGAGGAAGACAGAAGCTAACAGAACGTTAACAGAGGATAAGGAAGGCCGGTCGAAGTTACCGGCAGAACCGATCTTTCCGAAAGAGGCCATTGAAGATTATAGGAACCAGTCGGTGTCGTTACTGCCACCGCTTTTTCGAGCCATTCGTATTATTGTGACGACAATCATTTCGAATAGAACTGAAGTCTGTATGAACCACGGGGGGGTTTACAACACAGGGAGTGGCACTTGTATCATCGAAGTGAGGAAGGTAATCTCCAATAGCGTAGTCAGTGACGAAGTGAGATACATCATCATGCTGGTCGGTAACACTTTGTCAGTGGTAGCATTACTGATTCTCCTCTCTGTATATACTATGTTTAAAGAACTTCGAAATTTGCCAGGCAAGAATGTCATGTGTCTGTCCGTGACAATGTTGACAGTTCACGCTCTGCAATTAACTGCAGTCTTTGCGGATGAACCTCCTGCTCTTTGTCGGGTTACTGGGGTTCTTTTGCACTGGGCATATACATGGAGTTTTGTATGGATGAGCATAATATCGTTCGACTTTTTGAAAACATTTGTACTTCAACTTCGTACTCCTCTTCAAAGCTCGTATCAGTTCAAACGTTATCTTATAATGGGAACGGCAGTACCAACAGTTGTGGTACTCGTTTATGTAATTCTGGATGTCAGTACGGATCGTATGGTTGGATATGGTCAGGACAAGTACTGTTTCATTGTGCTGTTTTGGCCAACTGTTTCCTTTGTCGTGCTCATTAGTGCAGCGCTGTTATTTAACTTTGCTTGTGTAACCGCCGTTGTGCGAGCTGTATACAAAAGCAGAAAATCGACGAAGAAAGTTCTGTCGAATGTGAAGAAAAAGGACAAACAAGTTACCAAGATTGCCTTGATGGTATTACGGATATCAACATTGGTTGGGTTGGGATGGATATTCGGTATAGTAGGATCGTATTTATCAAGCTCAGCGTTGTATTACATATTTCTTGTTCTTTTAGAGATGCAGGGTGTCTTAGTGTTTATTGCGTTTGTGTGTAACAAGCGAGTGTACAGTATGTTGAAATCATTGTACTGGAAGACGAAAGCTAGACGTACGGGCAATCTGTCAGGGATGCACAGATCAGTAACTGCCACACCGCCTACCCCGGCAAGGTTTCGTGATTGCAGGTCAAGCACCGTCACTACACAATTGTAAAATTATTTTAAAATCACTGCTCATTTTATGAGAAGGTTGTGCTGTCACTTATGGGTCTTTTTTTATAGGATTGCATTTTGCTGATTGCATTCAACCTTGTCTTTTCTGGTAATTGGTGAACTTTTAGCTGAGTAGGTGTCACAAACAGTAATCCTATCCCTAACTCTACCCTAACCGTATCCCTACCCTAACCCTATCCCTACCCTAACCCTACCGTACCGTATCCTTACCCCTACCTATAACCCAAAGTGAGATTGTTAGTTGACCTTGGTAAGTTTTCCCTGTTTTAACGTCTAAATCCTCCGATCGACTAGACGTCTTTTAATTTTGATTATATGTACTAAGACAGAGCTTTCACTGTAGATAGTTTCCAGTTGAGCCTCGTATTGAAACGTAGAGCAAAACGTGAAAGGCAAAGAAGCCATGTACATAACATTAGAATTACAAAGAGATATTAGAGATTCTATTTAGAATAAAATTGGAATATTGATAATTAACAGTAATTTAAGAGAGTTTCTTTAAAATTTCACTTCGTTTTGTGGTATTGTATTTCTAATCATGGACTTTTTCAACTTAAATTGATCACCGTTGTTTTGACATTTGTACAATGTAAACAACAACTTGCTGTTGTGCTCTTTGAAGAAATGAGGGCCTTAATGTTTGGGCACCATTTTCAAATTATCTAATTTTTCAATCTCTGGTAACTTAATTTTTGAACCCCATTAATAAATTATCTGATTTATTGAATCGCTGGTAACTAAATTTCGTGGACACATCTTTAAACCCATATATTGGTTTCGCGTAGAAATTGGTGATATTCTTAGAAGCGACAATTATCAAGTATACTGAAATCACCTGTAGGTAAATAGAATACTAAATTGCCAGTCACTGAAATAAAGAATGAAGAGCAGTTTGATTTTTGATCTTCATAGAAAATGCGACCGTGTTCACGATTTCACCAGCGGGGTTTCATTGGGGTCACTGTATTCTTCTGTATGCAGCCACACCATAAAGACAAGGGTCTGCCTTGCGTAATCGAGGCGTAGTAATTGGTCAGACATCAAGGGGTATCCAGCCGATTCTGTTGGACGGAGAAGGACGTCTTATTGTGAAATATATTGATGATCCTGGTGGGCACGTGCCCTCAGTGCCCCAGGCTGGCTACACCATTGTCATCCGTGTCCGGAAATATACCAAGAGATTTTGTTTCTGCGTTTTTCCAGACAGGGTCTCCTTTTCCTGCCCCAGGCTGGCTACACTATTGTCGTACGTGTACTAAAGTATACCACGACAACTTGTTTCTGGGTTTTTCCAAACAGGGTCTTTTTTCCACTTGTGGTTTTTGAAGCCGCATCGTTGATTTGATTTATCAATACTCTTGCAGACCGGAGACGAGAAATCAACACTTTTGAGTAGACAGTATTAGAACTACTTGTTGCTTAACTGTTTTTTAAAAGCAAATTGTGTTTTTTATACAGTAATTAAATATGACTTTAAAAATTTGTTGCCCTAGTGAAGAACACATGGCGAAATTTTTCAACAACACTAGTTGATAGACTAAGGGTTTACCTTAAATAGTTTCTCTTCACCGTGACACATAAATCGGGTTTGAATTATATGGAAAACTAACATGTGCTTGCTACAAGAGCCATTCGTTTGAGTAATTATTCCAAGTACATCATTCTTTCCACACTGCAGTCACACTAACGTGTGTCTTTGGGGTTAATGGTCACGCCACTCTTGTCAGTCACACTAAACGATAAATACTACTTGATCAATCGAGCCGTGATAATGATAAATGCCTACTGTAGAACCAATATATGTTTTGAATCATATCTTTTAAACCTTGAAACAAGGTGTCGACTAGACTTAACTATCATCTGATCTTTGTGATGCATTAATTTTACCATACTTAGTCTATTATATCATGAATATGTACTATTCGGATTGTTAATATATAAAGAGATTTTTGCATTAAGTATACAATTTTATAAAATGACATGTTTAGGGATCAACGCTTGTAGTAGTTACACTGTCCGAAAAACCAATGCCGTATGCTTAAAATTCACTTGTGAGAACTTGCACCGCCTTGTCCTCTCTTTAACGACTCTTGAGTGATAACGATACATTGAATTTAGCTTAAATGCCTGTACGACGACTTTGTAGCCAGTAAAGGTCTGCGCTGACACATCCAAGGTAGAAGGTGCACCGTTGAATAGAACAGTCCTCCCATTTACACGTCTTTTACTTCTCATTAGAACCAATATTATTTTAAAAATAATTCCTCAATATTGCTTTCAAAGCTTTTATTGACCCTTGCTGTGTATCTCTTCGTTAATTAAGGAGAAAGTATTCTTACAAGGTAGCGCAGCTCAAACGTCAAGATGGATACTATGACAAGAGAGGTCAGCCAATATGTTTCATCTTCGAACTGTAGTTTTATTTTCACTCCGTACACTAGAAGTTTTTTCTAAAAAGTGAATTAATTTAACAAGAACAAGAAGTCTGACTCAAAAAATTGAAATCAGCTTTCGTTTCTTTATACTAGTTATTTTAATATAAAAAGATTTTTGTCATTATCTTTAAATTCATTAATGTATATAGAGGAAAAATGCTGGGAGCTATTACCCACCCTTACATGCCATCCCCTCACCCTCCGCACAAGAGGTAGATTGTATGCTGGATGTGTATACAGCGTAATGATGTGGGTCTGTCAATGCTGTAGAGACAGCAGTATTGTATGATAGACTTAGAATTGTCCAGCTTGCAACCAAACCTGAGGAGGAAACAGACTCCGGTGGTTCTCTCATGTACAGATAAGCTGGACATGGAAAATGAAGTGTGAGTCTCTTGCTGTGGAGGGTAGAGTAAGCGGAGGACGACCAAGAAAAGATTTTAGGGGATACCCTGAAAGAAGACCTTCTGACCTGGAACCTTAACCTTTTCTGTAGCAGATGATAGGGGCGAATGGCATGAGGGTATGAGAGCAGTCGTACGGCTGGTGTAGTTCACCATCATGATAGTTAACAACATGATCATTATAATCATCCTCATTATCGTCATCATCGTCTCTATCATTACTGCCAACAACTATAGCATTACTATCACCACTACCGTCTTCATCAGCATCTTATTATAAAATGGCAGTACTTTAATTTCTTTCTTTCTTTCTCTCTGTCTCCTAACTCTTAGGGTCGTAGGGGCGCTATACCGATGAACGTTGCACCAAACCTCTCTCTATCATGGGCTAGGCTTTTAGTAGTAGCAAAGTCTTTCCCAGCCCATTCTGAGATGTTATCTGACCTCCTCTTTCTCTGCCTGCCTCGTCTCCTCTTTCCCTGCACAAGTACTGTAATGCGGCCGATCAAAGAAGGGGACATGTTATTGGGACGTATTGCACTGAATGGCGATCTGATGTATTGACGTGCAAGGGATCACTCGTATTACTGAAGCAAGTTTTAATTTGAAAAGTATTTCTGTAAATATAATAACAGATGCAAGGTTTACGAAAACCCCTAGACCTTCTATTTGTCGCGCTTTCGTATGACTTTTAGAAATTTGTTGTGAAATGCTGCTCGTTGCTAGGGTAGTAGATGTTAAGAACGTAGGATACGGATGAGTTCCTTCCTCTGTGTAAAGTTGGATATTTTTGCACATCGACTCATCATAGTTTACATAGATAAGGGCATTTTCTTCGCCGTTATGCCATTTGAAAAAGGAAATACAGATATGTAACCCAAGGTTTGTAGTTGGCATACCAAACGAGGGACCCACGACGTCTGTGTCTGCTATGTTTGCTTTATGACATATACTCCATTTTCTGTTAAACACCATCTTGGGATCAGGTCGTCAACGTTCGAGGCCGTTGTGCAACGTGACTTTCTTAGATGAACCATTGATGTGTGACCTATCTTATAGATTCTTTGTCAAAGTTTGCACAGATGTTCTTTATGTCATATTGCTGAAGAGGATTGTTAGTTCTTGAGATGTAGGCATCTCTTAGAATTTTGTGTGTTACCATCACAATGGCTGCTTAGAATCAATTGGAATCAGACAAGAGTATCAAAGTAGAAAGAGCAAGACACTATCGTGACAAATGGCGGATCTCCTGTTTACACAGGGAGAAGTGATATCACATGAATAATGATCATGAAGGATCTCGTTGGTCTTTAGGCTATTTGATTTAAAGTGACTTCCTTACAGCTTTGGATCTTCATTTAAGAGGAGTAGCACTTTGAAACTCCCTATAGCAGTGCTGATATGCATTGGCTAAGATACAAAGAACTAGTGTTGCTTGTGATGGTTCTTGGAAAAGCCTCATGTTCTACTGGACATCGTCCGGAACGGAGGAAATCGAATCATGGAGTGCCGACAGCGGTGTGCGGTTTTTCATCGCGTCGTGACAGGCTTTCAAATGTGGATAAAACGATTATAAAGAAATTATTGCTCGAGCTACCTTTCCTTGCTACTTGGCCAGAAACTTTGAACATGTCGACTCTGTGTTTTGTAGTGAAAACGGTAGCAGAAAAGCACTTAATGACTAAATACATGGATTCTAGTAGAGATGATTTTGGCAATAGATCACAAGGAGATGGCACCGAATACCCTTTCAAGGCATATGACACCCAGACACCTCTTGTCGATACAAATGATTCTAACCGAACTGATAGACTACGGCCGCAACTGTCGCGCGTTGTTGTCGCCATCGTAACAACAATAGCTTCACGCAGAAGCGATTTCTGTGAACAAAACATGGGCATCTACAACAGGAAAACAGGGAAATGTGACATCGATCGGACGGTTCTTATATTTAATGAACAAGTCAATGCGAGGTGGGTTTACGTCGTTACTTTAACTGAAAACTGCTGTTCCATTGTAGCACTACTAATTCTTCTAGCGGTCTACACCGTATTGAAAGAGCTTCAAACATTACCGGGCAAGAACGTCATGTTTCTGTCCATAACCATGTTAACTGTCCACATCCTACAGTTCATTGCAATTATCGAGAATGAGGCGTCAACGCTGTGTCGCACAATAGGAGTGTTTTTACACTGGGCGTACATGTGGAGTTTTGCATGGATGAGCATTATATCATTCGATTTTTTGAAGACTTTCGGGCGACTTCGAACTCCAACTCGAAACAAAGAACAGTTCAGGCGCTACGTTATAGTTGGAGCTTCGGTACCAACCTTCATAGTTCTGATTTATATTTTAGTTGACATCAGTACGAATCGGTTGATAGGTTATGGGCAAAACACCTGTTTTGTTATGAACTATTGGCCCAACGTATCCTTCATCGGATACATTGCAGTAGTGTTATCTTTTAACATAGGATGTGTCATTGCGGTAACACGAACTGTATATAAGAGCCACAATCTAGCGAAGAACGTTTTGTCACTCGATGGAAAACGAAGTAAACAAATGAAACAGATTACTCTTATGGTGTCACGAATTTCAACGTTGATTGGCATAGGCTGGGTATTTTGTGTTCTAGGTACATCTCTATCAAACGCAGTATTATATCACATATTTTTGATTCTCGTAGACTTCCAGGGTGTATTCGTGTTTGTAGCATTTGCATGTAACAAACGAGTCTACCGCCTCCTGAAATCACTGATTAAAACTAGGAGTCGAACTCCAAGAAATCAGACGACAGTACATATGTCGCAGAGTAGAGGAACACGACATCAATGTAATGCGACATCGGCTAGTACTCAGTTTTAGATCATCAACATTCAACCTTTGGAATGCATGTCAGAAATGGTATGAAAAATGGGGCTAGGAGCAGCAAGGGACACTGAAGTATATGTACAGAGATGTCGGAGAGTTTTCAATAGCAGAGAATGTGTATGGCGGGCATGAGAACAAATAGAACCTCTTTTTTTGCCATTTGGTTATATATTTTCACGTTTTCGCATCCAAACAAACATTTGATGCTGGCCACACGTGGGGAGGAAGATGCCTGCGCACTGTTTTGCTTTAATAGTAAGATGCAAATCCTTCCATGGGCATAGGGGAAAGAAGTATATGATAAATAGTAGTATTAATTCACGAAGGTGCTGCCGCTTCCTTTCAATGTTGTTATCCTTTTGATATTTATGCTACCTTGGTATTACATGCGGTTACTTTCCACCTCGGTATTTTAACGCCAAATAGCCGCAGCTCACATTGCTTTCAACTGATGTATCCCCGGACAGCCGCGTTCCCATTAGTTTGATAAGGCCCTTGATTCGTAGACTGTGTCTATATATCCCTTCAAGAAAATTATATCGTTTTTCAATGCAACGGAGAGTCTTCTTCATGTAAGAGGTAACATCTTAATTAATTAATTTATTTATTTATTTATTTGTTTTTGTTTTTGCTTTTAAAATTTAAGCTGAGAGCTATTATTTATTTACTTTGCATTTTTTATCTTAATCAGTTTAAGTCTTACTTTATATTGTGCTGCCCCCCCAAAATGTTTACTATCAACACGTATTAGGTATTTACCCTATTGTTATTTGTTATGCATCCATTACTTTG
>JAAAKL020007135.1:0-17213 GCA_010016065.2 Carybdea cf. marsupialis auct. non (Linnaeus, 1758) | reverse complement strand
TATTTTATGATTGCACATGGTAAAGAATGTGATTAAAGGCTCTTCCTTCTTTCTGCGCATCTGGTCTGTTTGGTCTTTCTTTCTGTCAGGTATATTTGTTTATCTTTGTACGTAAATGCATAAGCACACGTAGCACAGCGTTGCGGAAAAGCAAGATCCAGCAGGGTAAATGGATGTTTATAGTTTTTGTTGTGGTTATGAATAATGCCTTACATTAACTGACTTTGATTTACTTTAATATACTTAGTTTTTAAACAGCGAAAAGTAACTGACATGTCATCTTAGAATAGGGCAGTCATAGACTTGATGATATGTGAGTTATTACGAGTGTTATTTAAAATATCGGGTTTTAACTAATTTTCTACAGAACATTTTACTGATTCTCCATGGCAGATCTAATGAGTATTATGCATATTGTGCATGTTCCAAGACAAGTTTTGCCTTTGAAAACGTTAAGCTGAATGAAAGTGAGGCTCGATAGATAAACGTGGGCGAAGAAAACAATCATACTTGCCAAAGACTCCGGAGGCTAATACAAAAAATTACTGCAGTAGCTCCAAGACACATATCCCTCTCTTAATTCAACGAGGCAACTCTAAATCATTGCTAGCACCAAGCAGTCATTGCTTGTAACGGCCCAACAGTGATCTTTAGCCTCGCTTTGATTTAGTTGCTAGAAAGTCGAAAAAGGGCCTGGTGTAGAACCTGCATGCAACGCTGGCTCCTTGGGCGTCTTGTGGATCTGCAGATGATACGTTTGTGTCAGTAAAGAGCAAAGAGCTAGATTAAGTGAATAGCATTCTTAATGAGCTTTTAGAGGAAAGCAAAAGAACTTACGGGAAATATCTCGCAAGTGTTATTACTAGGGAACGGATAGGCAAGTAAACGGGTATTTTTGTCGAGCAGTTTACTATCTAAATGGCCCAGAAATGTGGCTTTTACACCATTGATGGTCCCTAAGTGGATATCATTGGATACTTTTTAGTATTTTCGCGGTACTATCAAACATTTTATTTGATATCAAACATGCAAATATTTTGAGTTGATACTGAATATTTTGGCATTGATGTAGGATATTTTGTTGTTGATGATAGGCTTTCCGATTTGACTCCAACTGCTGTGTGAAATCAATCAATAGTAGTATTGCTCTGGTCTTCTAGATAGCGCCAAGTTTCAGATACGTTCGGCTTCATAAGGCTGTCGATTATTTTCACACTTTTTCATCAAATATTGTTGAATATTTCTGATATATTATTGATTATTTGTTAGTGGCTTGTCTTATGGCTATCGTTGCCAAATATAAATCCGATCCTTAGATGATTACACATGCGTAATATACAAGATTGATAATCATTTTTATTGGTCAGGGATCGATCTTCCTCCCCCCACCCTTCCTTACCCTAGACCTAACTTTTTGACTGGTTACCGCTTAACACGGGGTGGAAAACTTTATCCAACCAGTATTTGTTTTAATCTTGTCCTAGCCGAGGCCACCTTTCTCTTAGATTTTCTTTAACTTTTTCTTCAAGTGATTTGTGGCCAATGACGTATCTACATTTCGTTACTCGAAGCTCAAGTCATGACCTGTGATTCAGGATGAGATTGAGGCATCCCCAGCATGTTATGGGTGCGTTAGTACAAGCGAAAATTACTTCCCTACTCTGTAACAGAGCTTGGTTAGGCCCCATGTCTATTTTTATTTGTTCTAAAAATGGGAAACTTTGTCTTTGATCTATGCTCTAAATCCTCTCTCTAAGCAGTAGAGTTATAACTAAAACCCTACAAACCTGAGACCCATGACTTAAGGTTACTCGATCCATTTCTGAATATAATCTAGCTACATGACATTCTCAATTGTAACTTCCTAAAATTTTACAAGGTCGATGTTTCAATTAGTTTTCGTAGTTTCCTATTTGATGTTAGTTAAAGAGGGTTGCTTGCAAGCGACATCCTTCTCTGGCAATAGATGACTCCGGATGCCTGCTAAAAGACTTGCCAACAGTAATGCCTGATAGAGATGGTTGGAAAGAACGAGCCAGGAGGATCCGAGAAGAACTGTAGATCTGATGATGAGGAGGACAATGATGATGATCATGATGATGATGATGATGATGATGATGGTGGTGGTAATGATGATGATAATGATGATGATGATGATGATGATGATGATGATGATGATGATGATGATGATGATGATGATGATGATGATGGAAAAATGACAAAGCAGCCATCGACATAGCGCCTGTTATACAGGCAGGAATGTGACTGACTACTGGCTACGAAAATGAGTTGCCTGTTTAAATGTGTTCTCAAATGTTTATTATAGCAATGTAGAGAGCAGTGTCCATGAAGGTGATAGAAGTGACTGCAAATGCATTATACTATTCAATTCGAGCTGTCGTTCCCATTTCTTCGCATAGTCAATTTTCAAACTCTATGCACAGCTTCCATTATCATTTTAGTATATATCTCTTAATTAATCTGTAAAAGAACCAGTTAAGGCAAAAAATTTAATATTTGATCGGAGAAATATACTTTGAGCCAACATCATATGAAGCTGACGTTGAGTTACTTGTTGTTACTTGTTGAATACTTTCAAACATGCAGATAATGCCATCATATCAATTCCTCAAAATACTATACATTTATCTCTTTCACTATCTAAATGACAAAGAAAACGATGTTTCAGGAATTTAGCATTACAAAAATATATGTGAGGATCAGGGTTTGCCGAGTTTTTTTCCACACGCACATCTGGTTTCAGTTCGCCAAATCGTGACTCCAAAATGTACCTCAGCAAGTATCATTCTGACAATGCGCTATCGCCTTTTGCTCAAGATTTTGTGTTTTGTGGATATGAACATTCAATCTCTGCCGTACAATAAACGAGTAACATAAAACTGACAGAACTTCCATAGAACTTTTTGAGTATAAGCAAAAGTCAATTGATTACCGATGTAACTTGCAAGGAGATAATTGAAGACTTCTTAGACAACTTTGTTCCAAATAACAAATATATTACCAAAATCATTGCCACCATTATTCTAAAGACACTTTTTTTCAACCAATCCAACCATGCTAACATAACAACCAAAAGTTTAGTATAAATTTTTATCATAAGATCCTCCTCTGCTCCCTTATCATTTTATTTTCAAGAAGAATGATAAAAAAATATGAAATACCATAAAACTTGCCCCTTGGGTTCATTATGTAAACAAGAAATACTAAGTAGTTTCTAGAGCTACGATACAATATGGGTAAAAATCGTCAATAAGCTATTCTGTCATTTCCTCTTTATTGCTGTAGTACCCTGCCCCGAGAGAACATGTATCATGTGTCTGTTACATCAAGTACATCACGTCTGTGTCCAAAATGAGTGAGGGGGCACACAAAAGTTCCTATAATTAACATAAATGGCTTCTAGAGCTAATATGTGAACTTCTGACACGCCCCGGGTTCCCTACCTATATTATTATCCTTATACATACGTAGATAGATTATCCCTTTACATACACAGATCATCCTTATAAATACTATCATCCATATAGATACATAGATTATCCTTATACATATGTAGATCATCCCTATACATACCTAGATTATCCCAATAAATACGTAGATTTATCCCTATTCATACATATATCATCCTTATACGTAACTATGAACAGGACGATTGTCTCAATATACGAGAGGCAAAATTGCCTGATGATCGTGAATACGTGAAACTCGAAGTAGCGAAATTCCAAATCTCTTACTTTAGTGTCTCTTTCTATATCATCCCTATACATACATTGATTATACCTATACATAAATAGATTATCCCTGTACATACGTAGATTATTCCTATACATACATAGATTATTCCTATATACATAGATTATCCCTATACATACATAGATTTGTCCCTATTCATACATATTTCATCCCTATACATACATTGATCATACCTATACATACATATATTATCCCTATGCATACATAGATTATCCCTAAACATACATAGATTATTCCTATTCATACATTACTTATACCAATGTATACATATGTTACCCCTTTACATACATAGATTATCCCTGCACATGGATAGATTATCCCTTTACATATATACGTATATTTTATCATGCTACAGCATGAATAAGATTGAAACTTCGGTGATAACTACATACAAAGAAATTAAGATATTTTTATTTTATCCATATTTCCAATATTGAAACAACTTTTCATTTGATTAAGATGGCCTAGACTGGTGGTATTGTCAACTTTGAAAAGTATGCCTTTGGATACTTCGTTGTTATACCTCCCTGTCCGTGCGAGATGAGGTTTTAGGTATCAAGGAATACAAGAAATGGACGTCGCTTTCATAAATGGAGTGCTTGACATGATTTCGCTCATTTACGTCAAGATTTGTAAAGTGTTTACATCTCCTTTGCCCACGTTTGTATGTAATAATTTTATACTAATAAGACGCTTTAAAGTAGGATGGTCTGTATTCAAACATGTTACATCGTATCAAGGGTGTAGGTTAACTTGTCAAATCCTTTGCTTGCGGTTATGTAGCCTTTTGACTCTTCTTGCAGTGCTCCTGAAGAACATAAGTCAAACCTGATTCCAACCTACAATAACCTATCTAACATAACAACTCCAACATAAGTTCTCTATCCTACCTTCCACACCTCTCCACTCTACCTCCTATTTTCTATCTAACTAGATTACTCAGCACTATACTATCCACATTACCTTACCCGCGTTATCTACAGAAACCACCTTATTTGCACTAATCAATCTACGCTACCTTACAACTTCTATATCACTCAGCAATATCTTAAATGCCTACCACATTCATGGTGCAGTATAGCTACACACACTACATTATCCCACCTACACTGCATGATCTACCATATGCCAGCAATCCTATGCCAACATCTGACGTAACAGTACGTTCCCTACACCACCGTAATTGCCCTATGCTATTATATCTATCCTACACTACCACATCTACTGTATCCCAATGCTATCTACAGAATGCTAGGCTAACTCGACTACCTTGCAACACTAATACCAAGCTACTCTACCCTAAACTATGCATTAATATCCCAGCCTATATAATCTATGGTAAGATATATATCCTAACCTACACTAACATAATATACCCTCATTACCCTACGCCACTCTACTCACTGGCACTCTACTCCCTACGTCCCTACCCATCCTACTTTACCCTGCATAATTTATGCTAAGCTACATATCCTACCTTACACTAACATGATCTAGCCTCACTAACCCATGTTACTCAACTAACTTTCTGCTCTAGCCCTACACTACCTACTCTATCCTACTCTATCCAACGTCCCTACCCATCCTACTTTACCCTGCATAATTTATGCTAAGCTACATATCCTACCCTACACTAACATGATCTAGCCTCACTACCACATGTTACTCTACTAACTTTCTACTCTAGCCCTACACTACCTACTCTACCCTATGCCATCCTTTGATATTGTAGTCTACATAACCTATGCTACGCTACCCATCCTAAAATTTATTACACCGATTTAATGTACCCTGATTACCCTATACTATTTTACCCATCAGGTTTACTCTATTCCTACCTACTGTCCTTTACACTCTGCTTTGCTTTTCTAGCCTACAGGATCTATGTCTCTCTACCACCCCTACTCTCTACTAACCTAATTTTCCATCTCTATGCTTGTTGCTCTACCAACTTTACTCTGCTCTATCCCTACCTTGCCTACTCTACTCTACATAATCTATGCTATACCATCTATCCTACCCAATACTAACCTATGCTAACTCTCCTGCCATGCCTACTCTACTTTACACAGTGCTTTTCTACATAACCCTAATGAATCAATTCTACACTACCAGTCCTATTCTACACTACCAGTCCTATTCTACACTACAAGCCCTACTCTACACTAACCTAACGCTCTCACTATCCTATGCTGCTCTTCCCACTACTCTATCCCTACATTTTCCACTCCGCTATATGTGATCTACGCAGCTTGATACATTTTCCCCTATGCTACACTAACCTGATCAACCCTTACTATCCTATGGTACCTTACCCACTCAACTTTCCTCTTTCCCTACCGATACCTAACTATCCTAACCTAGGCCTAATCTAACCTCCACTCTACACTATCCCTATCCTATCTACTCTACTCTACCATATCCCTATGGCTCTTATTGTATCTCTACTCTATGCTACCTAATTACGTTGCCCTGCACTATGCTACGCTACTCTAGAGGAGTCGAGATCACAAAATCAAGAGTCAAAAGTTATGGAAGTCTATTCCTAAAGTACAAATTCCGGCTGTTTTGTACCAAAGACGTAAAAGTGTACCTTTATCTGATACTAATTTGATGAAAAAGTGTAAAGTTTTTGCATGGAATCAACTAACCATAAGGCAAACTATTCAGTAGATGTTAATAAAAGTCTTAAGTCGCGTAAGTGATGTTGGAAATTTATGAACGTTTGCGAGAACAATTCTATTCCTTGAGTAACAGACAAAACCCTTCCTGGAAAAATGATATTCAGTAGATAAATGGCGTTCGTCAATAAACTTGACTAGTTTAAAGGAAACTGCAAGCTTTATAGCGATAAAATAAGTTGACATGTTTGTAACCTTTTCTTTTTTTCTGACCGAAACAAAATTTCGGATGAGCAAGGGGTTTGCAGGACGAGGGAAGGATGGCTGAAAGTTACTTCGAAAAACAGAAAATTTTCGAATGATGAGCACAAATTTTTCGAATCAAAAGGGTATTCGAATAACCGGGGGCTAACTTTATGTACTAGTTTATACAGTATATTTGCATAGTTTGTATTGAAAAGGTCTGATAATCTGCGATAGAGATGTTGTACAGTAGTTCCCCTGCTGCTATGAAGTATATACAAACAGTGCTTAATACAAACTATGGGATAGGTGTTGTATCGAGATCATATTAGCTTACTTCTTCTGTGATACGAAATGTAGGTGTCACTGCATGTTAGCAACTCCTTTTCATTTTTACAATATGAATTCGATGCAAATTAGCTTTAGTTTTGTTTCTTAAGCCCATATAGACGGTGCAACTTGTTGTCTTAACATGTTGAGCACAACTCATTTTGAGGACCCTGTCTTGTTGTACAACTGGGTTTCACAACTGTGTTTTCATTTGGGACAACAAATTTCCTTTTAGGTTTGTTAAAGAGAAGTGGGACAACTGAAATGCAGGTGATCCCCCGTTCTCGTCTTAAAACGTCTATGAAATGTTGTTAATTCTTTCTTAGCATTGTTTCCTCCCTCTCGTATGACCCTCGTGAATGCATCGTCCCTTAGCTGATTAGCCACAATATGTTGAGAGAAATACAACCTGCTGTATTATAAAATCAGTTGTATCAACATGTTGCACCGTGTATACGGGACTTTAAGTAAACTTTGTGTTTTCTTTAAGTCTAAATTGAAAAGTGGTACTTTGCCGAAGTGATTAGAACTATCATCAGCCTCCAATGGTATTTTCACAGAAAAGCCAATATGTTCAGATTATAAAATCGGCAAAAATGCAAGAGAAAACATTTTTGTGAGTAATGAAAACATGAACCCTTGCTCACTTGTTACTACACCATCTTAACAATTTGCAAAAGCTGAAATGCGTACAATTAAGATAAACTAGTAGATGTATGCCCTTATTCACTTGAGTTTGTGTACATGTGTTTGATTTGCTTCCTTATAAGATTTAAATACACTTTACAAATTTATGTCAAAGATTTCGAATCTAAAATACATGAATAATGATAAAAATTGTCGTAGATACCTATTATTATTATTATTATTATTAATAGCTAGTGTTAAAAAAAATATAGTATTATTATTATTATTTCGAATATTCTGATAGGATAATTCCTCTTGAATTCTTGCATTTCGAAGAAGATATTAATATCAAATTGTCACCCTACTTAAGCGACTGATGGTTGTAACTGCGTCTAGAAATAATATTTCGATCGTATATATACATGCAAATTGATAATGGCTTTATGTTTCCCAATGAAATCTGGGTATCTCTAATTGGACTTGCCGCCAAACATTGCAACTGTTCACACTACAAAGTACGCTGTACGAATATAGAACACAAGGTCAGAACTTGTGATCTAAACTATCATCCCCTTATGAAAATAACTAGTCAGCCAAGTTCAAAAGGACACCTAGAAAATAGCATTAGTGAATTAGGCGAAAACGCTGTTTGTTTGCGAAAATCTCCTTCTTAATCTGTGACCAATTGTCCAGAATGTGCGACGGTCTATAGCTGTCATGTACACGATCTTTTAAAAAATGGAGAGTGTGAATGCAGTAGCTGTGAGCAGTAAAAGAATCAATACTTAGCATACCGATATATCCCCTAGATCAGATTTTATGATCCAAAGACCAGCATGGATCTCCTTTTTTGTTTTTCACGATTTCGCGGTTGCCACATCAAAAGATAAGTGCAAGTTCATTATTGGAATTTCAGCAGCATTACCCTGGCAACGATTCTTTATATAAGACGTATTGTCTATCACGATAGTCCAGAAACAGCTGCGAATTTCTAGCTATTTTGCAGTTAAGGTGTTGGAAGTCTACAGAGAGAAAATGGTCAAATGGAATCGAATTCATTCCTTGCGACTTCCAAAACCAGTGAAAGCTATAATTGTTACCATAACATCAATAGCTGCATATATTTCAATATTTTGCATGGTCAAAAGACGAATGTGGGGTTCATATGACGAGTTTAGAGAACCTTGGGATTTTGGTCAATCTTTGTCCAACGAAGACCTCCTTGGACCTGCTTCTGCGATAAAATATGCAACGCCAAAAGGAAAGCGAGGGTCTCTGAATATGTATGCTTGGGAGGGCTACGATTATTGCTTGAGCAGCACCTACGATATTTATTGGAATCCGCTTTTCCCAAACCTTCCATCAACTGGAGAATTCTGGCCATACATCGATGATAAGATTTGGATACAATCCATAGTGTTGAAGCGGTTTTTATTCTACTTACATCCAAGTATCAACGGTGCTCATATTTTTCGACTGCAGTTCAGAGGCATGTTTGATCTGTTTGTATCAGAATTGAGCAGCACGGGATTTATAGTGTCTAAACAAGACTTCAGGATTAGCAAGGATTTATATCATCGTATGTTTGATAAGACAACTTTAGATCATGTGGCTACAATTATCACCAAACCATTCTATTTAAAAACAAACAGTACGTATTACGTCGATTTAGTGTACCTTATCAAAGGACCAAGCCAGATAAACCTAATGTGGATGCTGCCAAATAGCACTACATTTGAATTTGTTAAAGGTAACTTTATCTCTCCGTTTCATCCTAGACATGTTCAAAGAATCACGATGCCAAAGCCATCAATAAGTATCGATAGCTCTAAGCATCGAACAGTCATTTCTGATCCCAAATTGCAGTTTCATACATTAGGCTCAATTCAAATCCACGATTTAGTACCATCTGTACAGGAATGTAAATACATCCCTTCTTATCTGATCACAAAGCAACGTATTACTCTTTATAAAGGTTGGCAAATAATTCGAAAAACCGAAGGGATGACATATCCAAGTTACCATGCTTATATCGGAGAACTTGACAGATTTCTGTTGCCAAAGGAAAAGGCACAATCTGTTGCAAAAATGGTAATGGATTTATTGCACAAAGATGGAAACAGGTATAGTTAATTCTTTTGCGTTCAGGTATTCAGTTATATCGGACAATTCATTACAGAGCTGCGAATCTTTTGAAAGCTGAGTTTTATAGGTAAATGTAGCTGCTTTAGGTATAAAATATGGCACAAATATAATCAACAGACTGAACTGAAATTTTCCACTCGTCACTCCGTCGTACCATACTACACGGACTTGCCAGACGTAACTCATTGCTGATATTATTACCAAGATAAACACGAAATTATCTGAACTATTCAATCTTTTTATCAAAAATAAAGAAATAGAAAGCCAAGGATTTACCAATTTTTAAAAGACTATCGATCAGCATTTTCTCCAATTGAATAAACAATCTTGTGGTTGTAAAATTATTTCAAGTGCTGCAATCAAAGCCCTGTTATGGATATATTGATCCTCATTATGTTGCTAGATAACATGATTTGATATAATATAATAAAATATAATACATTATAATCCAAAATAACATAATAGATATTATATGATATTATATGATATAATGCAATGAAACAGCCATATTCGTACGGAGGGATCCCTGTCAGTGCTTAACACTTAGAAGGGTCATTTGTTGCATCAATGTCACATATGGTACAAGCTCTGCCTCAAAAATTATTTTATGCTCATTACGCTTATTAAACTGTTAAATAAAGCTCCTAACCTTAGATTTTTTAGCCTGTAAATTGGGATAGGTTTGGATGTTATCGTTGCATTTCATGTCTGATCACTTTGTCACTGAATTCGAGATTCTAAATCTTATTTGCAAAAATAATGAACAGCCATATCCTTTGTCTTCAGGTTTTAAATTCAAAGTGCAATAGTTAGCATTACAATGGCTTGGTTATAGCTTGACCACATCTTCACAAAAGCGGAGGGAAAGATAAAATCAAATACTTGCCAACTACGAAGCGTCAAAACACATAGCTATTTTGTGCGTGTTAGGAACAAATACGCCCTATTCTCTTTTCTTTCATGTTTACTAAAGATAATTAAAGGTACCTAGATAATCCTTTCTCTCTACAGTACTCACAACTACAAGAACTCCATTTGTAATCAGCATTACGTTGAATTTATAATAAAGGATTTGTTATACCACATGTAAATCATGCCTTTAACGAACAAGTGGTTTTTTAAGTCTAAACAAATGGACTATGAACGAAGATTACATCAGATGGTCCTAAATCAAAATTCAATTGAATATCTTGCAACTTCTGATATGTTAGGCGCACCATGCACGTAAATAATTGATGGCTTCATTAAAAAGAACTCCATAATATATCGCCAGATGCAAGGGTTGCAGGATTTTCACATCAGTAACATCTAAGCACTATCGTACATCTTGATTGTGCATGAGTGATTGAAGACATGAAAACATGCAAAGTTGAGCTATGGGATTTAAATTTAAATTCAGTGATTGTCAACTTGATCATGACCATCTTACAAACAAGGTCGGGTACAAGTTACAAATTTCTCCAAGAAGTAAAACAATCACTGTAAATCCTAGAGTTGTGTCAAATCCCAACCACTTTTGTGGACATACAAATGATGCGACTTTAGGTATTTCTATTCCGAGAATACTTGATTCTTAATTTAGTATTGCTACAACTACAAACAGACATATTGAAGACGTGCGAATAGTACTCAACGAAGAAAGGTGTTGAACTTCCCTTATTATCACTCTTGTTCTGCTGCTCTTTTGACGTACATTTCCCATCATCTCCACCACGATCATACTTGTTTCTCATTCTTGATAAATAGCACCACCATCTTAATTATCACCAGCATCATCCTTACCTTTGTCTTCGCCATCCTTTCCATATTCAGCTCAGCTCATTAATGATATATGCTCCTTCATAAGATATGTTCTCTCCTAATTATATAGATTATACACAGTGGCGGTTTTAGGGGGAGGCCGACAGGGCCATGGGCCGAGGCCTCGCACCTGTAGGAGGCCCCGCGCTTCAATGCTAAGAAAAAAATTATCTAACTCCCCAAAATAATCTCATGAAAGTAAGTGAAAACTCGAAGCTGTATCCACTGGAAGGAATAAAATGCTCCGGAACTTCCACTGTATGATCATGTAGACCTGAACGTCCTTACAATGTATGACGTCAGATGGCCCCGCAAACCCTCTCGGCTAAGGGCCCCGCACCCTTCAAAACCGCCACTGATTATACATATAATATAATATAGAGCTAATAGTATTATTAATCAGCAAAACACAAATTTCATGCGTAAAGAAAATGACATCATTAATGGATGCCCTGGATGCAACTGCCGGGATAATAAGAGCTGCCATCTTGAAGATAAATGTTTAACTAAGGGTATAATTTGTAATGCAGAGGTATCAAAGACAGAATCTTTAAGGAAAAGCTATACATTAGTTTATGTACTACCGAACTTAAAGAACGCTTCAAATACCATACAAGTCCATTAACAATATAATATGCAAGCTTGGGATTGAGATGGTAACTTAAATCTGGTATTTTAAAAGAGCGTAACATCAAGTACAACTTGAAGTGGGGTATTGTTACACTCCCTGAACCGTGCAATGGAGGCAGCCGTAAATATAACTTTTGCATCCCCCACGACCGGGTATTCCACGTTGTCACCGTGTGGGGAAACCTGACGACCAGATTTTTCTGCTCCCAGACACACACCTAACATGAAGACCAAAAGCATGCATTAATAACCGCTAGGAAAAGTAATCAATTGATGATACTGCCTGAGCTGGTCTAGAAATGCTGGCGTGGGAATTTTCTTTTTCCCAATAAATACAAGGACAAACAACACGACGATTTAATCGTGAAGTAAAGTTCGAAGTATGATGAAAGTCACAGGATAGGACGGGAAAGCCAATGTTACTGCTGTAATTCCCTTTTCATTATATACTCCTTAATACTAACATATATATATATATATATATATATATATATATACGTTGCAAAACGTAAGATTGCAAGAGCAGAAACTCTGAGTAGCGAATTTCCAAAACTTTTCTTTAATTAGTCTTCATTACACATACATACATATATATGCTTGAAAAAGGAAAAGTTCCGAACGTCAAGATACATACTTTAGTTATTTTTTGATCTTCTTTCATGCCTAACTAGTAACAAGTAATTTTATGATATTTATATATATATATATATAGATCTCATAAACATAAATTGCTTGGGGCGCTGGCCCGGTCCGAACCCAGGATCTCCCACCCCGAAAGCGAAGACTTTACCATTGCACTAAATAGTGCAATAGTAAAGTCGACAATCCGGCTAGTCGATCCCGAATTCTCACCACCACGGTTCGACTCGGGCCAGCACCCCAAGCACTTCATGTTTAATGAGTTGTATACTATGTAGTTCATGACTGCTTGTGTGCCTGCCTGAGTACTTACTGAGTATATACACATATGATGGGTTCTCCCGTCGATACGACGTACAAGAGCTCAACTGTTCGATCAGTTCGCGGTCTAAAGAACGTCAGAAGACAGAACATGAAACCCAAGATAACCGTGGTATGTCGCCTTTCCCTTTTTACCACTGCTTAGTAGTATTAGGCTCTATCTTGTTGTGTTAAGCACTCTAGCAACGGTACATACATACATACATACATACCTACATACACACCTACATACAAACACATTGAAAATACATAAACTCTGCAAGAATAAATGACAAAATTGATAAATGTAGTAGCCTTCTCCTGAACGATGTTGCACGAGCTTTCATTGACTCAAAACGCATGATCATTACCTGGAAAACGTGCGTTGATTGGCTAGTGCCTTTCTCGCTAGTAACTACGTCTCCTTCGGTCACCTGCTTCAGGCTATCCACCAAACACTTCTTTGCCTTTGATTTCGCGAAATCCTCATACAATCTCATCTAAGCAAAAATGAAGACATTTATATGAACTTTTGAAAATTCCTACACTGAAAATGTTTGTCAAAACTTATCACGCCGATAATACCACAGCATAAAGTAAGTTGACAAAATTTAGTTCACAAAACTATCATTTCCAAACAGCTATGTATTGAGAACCAATATAACAAGAATGGGTAAGACCACGACGCCTCTGTTATATCGCTTAGCACTGACAAATATGCTTACTATTTGCATTGTCTAAGTGAGAGTAAGATATCTGAGGTCAATACGACACCCGACACAATACGACAAAATAATCCTGACACATGCCACTTCGGATACCAAAAAACCCATAAGACATAAAATAGAAGACATAAAGTAGATATAAAATAATGTCAAGAGAAACAGTTACAACGTACCTGAATATTACTCAAATCACAATAGAAGTCTTGAATAATTTTTGGTGGCAAGTCTTGCAGGACATCTTCCTTCATCCTTCGTAGAACAAATGGCAATACCTGTCGATGCAGAGCCTCCATTGCTAAAACTCCTGCGAACAGAAAAGGCAAAGCAAACGCTAAATGTATCAATAGGACCATTTGTTGCGCTCAGAATACCGTCAAGGGCCCAGGTCGTTTGTCAAAATCAAGATACCATCCAGATTTTCTTTGCAAACAAAACCCTACCACATCTACAATCTTAATGTCTTATTACGCCTAGATGACAAAAAAGTCCAACGTTCTACAAATCAAATATATGATATAAATTAATGAGAAACTAACCAGCAGTCATCAACTCGCCTTCTCATAAAACAAAGTCCTTCCATGTATCCGATCTTGGACGACCGCTATCCACATATGATTTCCCACATTTCCCACCAATACATACACCATGAGCCACTCGTTTTTTCAGATTTAAAACGAGGCTTCATTCTTGCCCTCTTCGCTTGAGAACTGAAAAAAGGTACCTTAATGTGGTTACTATAACATGGCGCAACGAAAAGGACGTTTCCGTTAAGGCAGAGTTAAGCCCAACTGGGTTCAATTTCAGCACGGTCGGTGTGGTAGTCGCAACGATTTGATTTATGGTGACACATTGTGTGCTCAAAACATGGAAACCAAAGAAAGAGACTCTTTCGTATTCCCCTAATGGTACAAATAATCGTTGTATATCGGCCACCTTACACAGAGGAAAAGAGGCACCGATTAGCGTATTCATTAGGGAATTTCGGGACGACCTTGAATTTATGTTACTGGCTAAAGAACGCAGTCCATTCGCTGGAGATTTTAAGATGCACATGGATAACAACAGACACCTCGATGCCGTAATATTCTGCCATCTCCTAGAGTCCTTCAAACTTGTATAACACGTTGCACACCCTATCCGTGAATGGGACGTAAAATCAATAAAATGATTACCAAACTCGATACTCAATAACAATTGGAATCCGAAGCCTGTTGAATAGAACTTTTATTAGTTCATTGGTGCTAATAAATAGCAACTGATGGATTTGAAGTGTTGCATAAAATTTAGAATTCATTATTTCATAAGGGACTAATATATTAGTGTCTTCCATCAGTAAAGATAAAAGAAACATTAGTTTACAATGAGTCGCTATTGCATAAAACAGTGTCAAAAGCCTCTTCTGATTTATTAATGCTTAAAAATTTCACGACTTACTGGAACACCTAGAAATACTTCATCAGTTGGAAAAATTTTCGTTTTGTTTCAATTTCTCGAAAACCGAAACTCCGTGATTGCCTAGAAATCGAAACGGTCCTAGAGACTGACAGTTTTCTGCTTTTGGCGACTGTCATGTTCAACAGTGGGAAAACAGTTACAAATATTGATCTTGCTTGTTAAAGCATACATGCAGGGCGAAATTATGTAAATGGCATTGTCCATTCTAGCTTAGGCAACTAATGAAACTATTTATTAGTTATAATTTACTAGTTCTGTTTATGCAACAGACCCCAGGGCTGAACAGAATTTTCATAATTTTAAAATATATCTAAAGATGCATCTTTTTAGAAAAGAACCTTTTCGAAAACGTGTAATCTGTTGTAATACGTATAGCCAATGTAAATTTTAAGTATCCTTGGGTTGTCTGTTATTTGCTTTTACATCATGCATTAGCTAGATATCACTTACATTTTACCTCATTTTAAATCACCCATTAGTTAAAGCTTTAAATCATGTTATAGGATTCAAAATTCCCATTCTGTAACTCTTACGTTACTCTTGTTCCATATAAGTATCGACTTACTATCATCATTTCCATTTTCCGCAGTGTTCGATGGTTTATAGTCGGCATACATATACTCAAAAGCGAGTTATCATTCGACAGCTAGTGAGGCGATTCACGAGCGAATTAGATGAAACTCAAGTAGTACTGATTTCTGGAGAATATTATATTGTACTTGATTCCAAAGCTTCACTGCCTCTCATTTATGTCATCTGATATCACACCAAGTGCATTTACGATGATTAAGTTAACAGTGATTTTTTTTGTCCTAAAACTTTGCAATATCCAGGCTCAGCTTCTGGCACTTCCTAAGCTTCTTATACTTCCTGGCAATTTAATATCACTTGGCCAAGCAACATCAATGACTTTCCTCTTAATTGTCTTATTGTTGACCACTATAATATCTGGCTTTCTGTGCATATTTTGTGTCGCATTGCATCATAAAGTCCAATACGGTAATTTCAGGTTAGCAATTTGAGCCTCGATCAGGACTCGGCCTCCCAAAACTACGTCATCAAAAGCTTCCAAAGTAGGGCTAAAACGTTTAGTCTGTCACACATGGGACAACAATGTCTGATTTCTCTTCGTCTATCATAGATAAATTTCAGAACTTTCTGAAACAACATGGAGTCTCGTATTCTGGATATCGCAAGGCATACCTTGAACAGGTAGGCAAGTAATATAGGACATAAGCAACTCAATGAAAGCAAATAAATATTTCTTGCTTACTTCTTATTTAAAATATAAAGCGTTATATAAACCCGTACTGTGTAACGATTCCAACACGAGTGCAACAGGTCGCTGTCTGTTTGCCATGGACAAGATATCCATTTGTTAAACGGGGGTTATCTTTATTAAAATTGACGGGGGTCAACCGTTTAAACATTACTTTACTAGTTCTATCGTCACTTGGGCACTTTTACTGATCTATCAGTTGTATTAGCCCCCGTCAACTAACATTACAGCTACCCCCGTCGTGGTGTACGAATATCTCGTCCATGGCAAAAAAACATAGCATCTTGATACACAGTGCGGGTATATATAACACTGTATATTCTGAACAAATAGTAAACAAGAAATATTTATTTGCTTTTATGAAGTTGCTTATGCCGTAATAGGACAGTCCTATATTTCTTGTCTTGCAAGTTCTATTTCGTAGGGACAATATTTTTGGTGACTTAAGAGAAGGGTACGAAACTGCTGTAGCGCCAAGATCTCTTCACGGAAGGCCCATGGAATGTAGGAAATCGTAGTTTTTATAAAGGCCACAGACAACATAGAGATATCTATCAAAACAGCCTGGGCTATTTTAAGATTAAATGGATCAGTATTTTCTGGTGCCTATGAACGATCTGGACAAGTAGGCTACACAATTGTTGT
>JAAAKL020007133.1:0-17216 GCA_010016065.2 Carybdea cf. marsupialis auct. non (Linnaeus, 1758) | reverse complement strand
TTTCGATTTGTCTGATGCGCGGTAATATCGGTCTGATGGGTGCCGCAAAGCTAGTCTGGAGGCGGGATCTGACAGACTGATCTGATGGTGTAAACACCCCTTAATGGGGAAACATGAAAATTGAGTTTTTTTCCCCGTAGTTGTGACGTCATACTTTCCAACCGCATTGATGTGATGCTCAAAAAATACGGTAAAATATTTGTGATCACATCAAAACTGCAGTAAACTCAACTTTCTAGTTTGGCAGTTGACTCAAGCATATCTCTGAAGATGTTCTTTTCTGACTGAAGACAAAATTAGACTCTCTTATACCTCGTTCTTCAACATAGAGCCCCAATAATGTAAGGTTATGGGCCCAGAAAAAACATATTGTGTTTAAACCTTGATGAAATATAGACAACCCTGTTCATCCATGAAGGCAACTACTTCCACGTCGTCAGACTTGAAAGTTACAGAAAGCATGTAAGAAGGACGCGTAGTTAATTCAAAGAAATACGACTTGATCTGCCATAAGGATTTCGTAACCCAGTAGAGATAAAGTGTTACCTGGCCGTCAGTTGAACATTGTATGGATGCATCGTCAACATACGAAGGTGAAAGGAACAAGATAGGATGTAGGATATTATAACTATAATTTTGAATGTTTGAAAACATTAAAAAATTTTCCACTAAGATCGTAGTTAAACGATAGTGGTTGGCTTCTTGGCCCGTATGAATAATCACCGCGATGTAGGGAGTTCCCTGTTCCCAGGGCAATTCCCCGCAACTGCAGGGTATTTGGTATCAATAAATACGGAGTTGAAAAAATTCCCCGCAGCTGCGGTTAAAAAAATCCCTCCAGCTAGCTGCAGCAAAGTCACTGTGTTGTAGGTGTGATTAACATGTGCCTTATGCCAGTCGTTGTAAGCTGTTATGTTACAAGAAGGAATAGCACAAAGGTCATAGTACAAAGGTCATATTTATGAGCAATTGAACGGTGGTGGAAGATGTTGAGAAATCAATACAATCTAGAAGATGAGTTAAATGGTGTTCAAACACATCGCTGGTTTCGCTGATTTTATCCGAGTTTAAATAACTAGATTTCCGATTTGTTTCGCTCTTCCTTCGCACAAAAGGCTGATAGAGAACGCGGAACAAATATTGAGATGCAGTCAATGGTCTACTTGAGGAACCTTCCATCTAATGACTCCTACACTGGAATCGCCGATGACTTTTGTCTTACCCAGTCGCTGTCTCTCATAGTTGATTTCTTCCCCACAGCACTAGCTGATAGCCGTAACAATTTTATGAATTTAGTCCATTTCATGTACAGTAGATAAAATAAATCAAGCATCCCTTATTCGATTTAGTTAAATATACATCATTGTATATCATATTTGCACTTGTTACAACACAGAATTTCAATATGCAACAAGAGCCGTTCGCGTTGCAAACTGAAGAACTGTCGTACAGAAAACTGAGGTCATACGCCATGTTGTTCTGAAGTCCTGTAAGTGCTATTGGTCACCGTGATTATAGATATCAGACAAATCTATTGCTTCAGCTGAAGCGAATTCTCCGTAGCTGAAGCGAATTCTCTGTAGCTGAAGCAAATTCTCCGTAGCTGAAGCGAATTCTCCGTAGCTGAAGCGAATTCTCCGTAGCTGAAGCAAATTCTCCGTAGCTGAAGCGAATTCTCCGTAGCTGAAGCGAATTCTCCTAATCTGAAGCGAATTCTCCGTAGCTGAAGCGACTACTATTAATACGAGCCCTGATATCAGTTTACTTGCTCTTGTTCAATAGTGCAACAAATTGTTAATGCTATAAAACTTTGCTTCTTTCTAGAAGACAATTATTTTTCTAAATTGAAGTGGTGATGCAATCATTGAACACCCGTACATCAAGTACCGCTTCCCAGACTCATCCGATTTTAAGCAGCGACTATTTTAATTTGTAAAAGGCCTTAAGGGAGCGCCGCTGAAGTCTAGCGGACAAGTTCCTCGCCTGCAGTTCAAAACGGTCAGGGTTCAAATTCAAGAGGGGCCATTTGTTTGCCATGTAAGGAATCCAGTCTCAAAGTGCTATATGCACCAGCAACGAGTCCGATGTACATGTGCAATAATCGAAATGGAGACTTAAAATGGAGAAGAAAAAAAGGGTGGGAGGGAGCTCTTAAGGGAACACTGTTCATTTTCCTCACATCAAAACATCACGAACTAGTCTCAAAAACCATCATTTTGATATCATGAAACTTTCACCAAATTGTAACGTCACACCTTAATACTTGATGCCAAAATGATGCAGTCTCGGCATCATCCCGGTTGATCTGGCTTAAATGACATGTATCTATATGTGAAAAATGGCTTTCATAAATCTCTGTTTTAAATAGTGGCCGCCCAGCACAGAGTGTACAGGAAAGCATTGGCTGGCAATGTTACTTGGCGCCTAAAGTGTATCGGATACGTTTGGTTCCACTTTGGACGCTGAAAATGGTCGGCCTTATTGCCAAAATTCTGGAAAGCTTTAAAATGTTTTGACTTTCTGGCGACAATCAATTGCAGGAGACCAACGCAAAAAGCATCCTGGGTCGTTGTTCGGTCTGGTGAAAAGGTTGGTGACAAGCGATCTAGAACAAATCATGGTTTTAGAGATAGCAAACCGTGCTACGATTCAGGGTCCCACGCCAGAGTGGTACCCCGCACTTCAATGCCAAGAAAAAGAGAATTGTACCCGACAATATTCATAGCATACAAGCATATGGAAATTGGAAACCCACTGGAGGTAATACAGTTCATATAAACACCCTGCTATATAATCTCGTCTAAACTTTACTGTATGGCATGACGTCAAAATGGACTGCAAGCTTCATTTGGTGCCGAGTCCCGCACTCTGCCAAATTACTACGATCTACCAGTTATTCTAATTCCAAACACTAGTAAGCGCCTTGTGCCTGGATAAAAAGAACATCCTGGGTGCATTACGAAATTTTATTATTTATACATCCTCCCAAAGAAGAAGCATAGCAACTAAGACCTGCCCCCATTCGGTGTCAATCACTAAAAGCCTCAGTTGATGATTCGACATACAGGTCAAATCTTATTCTCATGTGCACTGGGTGCATCGTTAAAAATTCATGCGTTGCTAATTCGTGATGTTAACCGAACACGTATCACTAGGGTGGCGACCGAGAAATCCTCTTCTCGGCCACAACTTCGGTTGATGGATGGAAAGTGACATAATGAGAAAATAGCATTGCGTGTGTAGGGAAAGTATGCATATCACGGAATACCGTCATCATGGAATTTGTATGCTAAGTCATGCTTTTTGACCGCAAACAATGAAAGTAAAACAGGGATCAATGATATCGCAATAACAATCTCGAGGTCAACAGTCACAAAAATCACCTCTACTTTAGTTGTTGACAATGTCACCCGTTTTTTAGATTACGTACCACAACACTGAAGAAACAAACGAAGAACCTCAATATTTCAATAGCTGATGACACTGCAAGCTCCACTACCACAATTATTTATCTATAACCTTTTCATAAGAGATGAAATTCTAGGATAGGAGAGAAAAATAAGGAATTTCCTGTACTCGATAGCATAATAATATTATATGGGAAACTTGAAATGCAGATTAACAGGGGCTTGCATATCGATCTCTCATCAGGAAGGTGTGCTTGACTTCAGCCTGTCCGTTTCTTAACTTTGGGCCAAACTCTAGCAACAGGCGGCACATAGAAATGCTATGAAATTTTGAGAACTCGATTTGTTCAGGAGTTGCGTGCACTTGCACAAATAAATTGGACGCCCTTTCATAAACAAGTGTATTACAAATTAGGTGACACTAGAGCCTCACAACCGTGTACACGTTACAAGAAAAAGGCGGCCAGCCGTGGAAGTTTCTTTAACATTTAACTTTTTAGCCATAAAAAATTTCTCTGGAAAGAGAAAGGCAAATTTACACATTGACGAATTACAACCTTCAAGAGGTCATACACGTTCAGACCACTGATCTCTAAAAATACTGGATCGAGCATCTTCCGTCTCAAAGTGATGTCAGTCGCTGGACGCCATTTACGTACCCATGAAACAAAGCTTTTAAACAATGTTACGTAACATGGCGGACCATCCCGCGCATTATCTGCATGTAATTAACAGGAAAAAAATTTCTTAACTTAGGTAAAGCTCTTTACAAACTTTTCACCATAAAATAAAAACCCGGTATTTAGCATAGAAATAGGTTCCTGGTGTAATTATCCCGCAGCTGGTAAAAAACCAACGACTATGTCTTTCCCAATCTCTCTATGCAATCTCAGCAATAAATGCATGAAGCTGATCACTGTAGCCAAAATGAGGCATTCACGGTAGAAGGAATAGAGGCCACTGATCTCTAAAAACACTTTTGATGGAGCATGTTCGTCTCAAAGTGAGGTCAGCTGCTGGAGGCCATTTACGTACCCATGAAACAAAGCTTATAAACAATGTTCCGTAACATAACAAACCTTCCCGCGCTATTTTAACTAACGGGGGCCAGTGACTACACTTTTTCGTTGTTGGAAACAATGAGAAGCTCGATCCAGTCCTTTTTAGAGATCAGCGGTCCAGAGAAATAGGACTAGAGCCATACAAGGCTCTCTAAAGAAGGTTGATGGCCTGAACATTGAAGACAGGGTAATGGGCCTAGATTTATCACAGCTTTTCTTCAGAGAATTTCTGTAAGCTCTTCTGTGTGAGAAAGTTTCTCAGTAAACTCACATGTGTCCTGAAAGTTTCTGAAAAGTTTGATAATTCAGCCCTGGTATCTTCTAGGCCAGTATATTAATTCAAAATAATGAGAAAAAAAACAGATAATGCAACTTACCTGATAAAAGGTCTGTAGAATTTGACCATTGCACGTAGCCAGAAGTTTGGGTGTACGATATAGAGGGATGATAGATTTTTCCTCAATCTAAAGCCAAAAATATAAAATTGAAGAGGGATTTACCATATCAGGGTTACAATAGAAGCAGCGTTATTGGTACTTATAAAGCAAAAGTGGTTCTGCTCGACAGTGTCGTATTAAGGTGAAGTTACAGCTGATGCTGCAGGGTGAGACATCTATTTTTGTTGACATTGGTGCATTACATCGATGTACCTACCTGTGCACGTTTTCCCTGACCTTTTTTCAGGAATGGGCGTGATGTCGCAGCAACAACAGGAGCCACTACATCTCGATGATGCTCCAAACTATAGTTGATACATAATGCAGCAAATAAACTGATGCGCACATGCAATCACATTGATGCACAGATGCAATTACATTGATGCACAGATGCAATTACATTGATGCACAGATGCAATTACATTGATGCACAGATGCAACTACACTGTTTTACTGATGCAATCACCCAGAGACCTGATAGTCGGCAAACGTTTGACGAAAATAAGTGCATTACGGTAGGTAATTATTTTCTCCTTGTTTGTATTTTTGTGCGTCCTAACATCAATTATGAGCGATACGTGAATTATAATAATATACGTATCAAGAACGTGTTATTTTGATGCCAAATCAGAATAATGTCCGAAGACAAGCAGCAAGAGAGAACTAACACCAAGCTGGCAAAGTCCGATATACGAGCCTGTTGCTGCACTAATGAGCTATCCGTCCATGTGAGCTGTACAGCACTGACAATTGGATATGGTTTAACCCTACTTTCACTCGACTATAATCTAGAGCCTACACCCTTATGCTACGTGTAGCATTGGATAAACCCTGGAAAGAGCATCCTATAAAGACCGAGCTCTATGATAAATCCCAGCCCTGTATGTAAACATCAGGGAAGGAAGAATGAAAGTTGCTGGTCAGTACTTTCGTAGCCAAAAACTTAACATTAACCCTAGAAGGTGGCCGAAATTTGACTGTCGTTATTAACACCAACCCTAGAAAGTAGCCCAGATTTGACTTTCGTTTCTAACACAAACTCTAGAAAGTAGGCCAAATTTGACTGAACTTTTTAGATACTAACGTCTGGAGACCACCCCTCTAACCTATATCGGCCAACTTGAAAAGACGTCTAGTAACCTACAGCAGACACTGAAAATGCAATACTGAACTGAGAAGTCTAGAGAAGTAACATTCAAGAATTCTTGGCAACTCATGCCATTCTAGATGTGTGACACGTAGAAATCCATCCACCTTTTCATCCAACGCCATGAATCTCTAATTCTGCCAACAAGCAAGGAATATGTTGAGGATGTTGAAAAACTATTGCTATATGACACATATTATTCCATGCAAACGAGGCCTGTAATTTGTCAACAAGCAAGGAACATGTTGAGGATGCTGAACTATTGCTATATGACACATATGATTCCATGCACACGAGGCTAGTAATTCCGTAGTAGCGGCTTTAAATCCCGCCTCCTCCATTTTTTCGGGGACGTCACTTGTTAAAAGAATGTTGTGAGTTCACAAAGAAATGACGATAAAAACAAAATCAAGAATTAAATCGCTGTGAATTGTCAATTCTTTAGCTAATACTTTGTGTTAGAAAGTTTGTATTCTGACTCTACTATTTCAGAGACAACTTAATTAGAGTAAGAAAAATAATCTCCCTCACCTTCGATCTATCATGTAATAACATTCTCTGAGCCAACTCCGTTTTGGCATGCTATTCGTATCAATACCACTGTTAAAGTACACAAGTATGTACTCATCTTCCACCAAGAGATCTAACGTATGGATAACGTAGCTACGGTAAAGAAAGAGACCAGCACTTTGTTAAAAAGTATACATGAATAGCGCCAGACAGGGACGATGTAAGATTGGCTGAAATACGATAATAGTCGAATATCTGCTATGATAACCGAATATCTACGATGATCGCCGAATGTCTGCTATGATTACCGAATATCTACGATAACTGCCGAATGTCTGCTATGATTACCGAATATCTACGATTATCGCCGAATGTCTGCTATGATTACCGAATATCTACGATAATCGCTGAAAGTCTGCGAAGATCGCCGAACGTCTGCTATGATTCCTAAAACTCTGTGATTATCACCGAATATCTACGATGATCGCCAAATGTCTGATATGATCACCGAATATCTGCGATGAGTGTCAAATGCCAGTGACAATCACTGAAGAAGTGTTCACAAAGGCCGTTCATCTCAAGTGATTTATTAAAAATGCTGTAATCCGCATGTTATAACGTCGCAGAGTTAAACAAAGAATATCTTTTAAAATATAGTTTGCACCCCAGTTATTGAAGTTACAGTAAACAGCAGAGCAATAGACATGATAAAAGCACTCTCAGTCAACGAATCGTTTTTATCAAACAGTAGAACAAAATGAAATTTATAGTTACAATCGCGACGAAAAACTATCTAAAATAGCTAGAAAAAGTCATAAAATAAAGATTTGGGGCTCCATATCTGCTTAAAAGACAGCAGTATAGCCATTATCACAAATTAAAGAAAGAGCAGACAATATAAATTAGATAGAGAATATCTACAAAGGCAGGGTGGCCACTAATTTTCTCCAAAAAAAATTCAAGGAGTTTTCAAGGATTTTTCTTAAACTTCACGGACACAAAAAGGGGCTTATCAACGTAATTGGATTGGAGGGCACGCAAACGGGACGCGAGTGCTTTGGAACTGGGGTCTAGGGGCATTCCAGGTGGGGTCTGCAGCGAATCCGTGGAAATTTTACGTTTTCTCACTTCTGAGACTGCCGAGATGCCTAATTTATAAGTTAATTTAACAACTAAAATCTACAATATTTTCGACCACATTGTGCACTATATTTTCCATTTTCCACCAAATTATAAAGAGTTAAGCCTTCTTTGAAGAAAGCTGACGAAATATTGGGGTTTTTTTCAGACGATCTGCATCAAAATGTCAAGTGAGCAAAGAATGCTTTTATTCAGCCACTTGGGATTTTACACTGCTCTGAACAAGTTCATCCTGGAAAGCGTCGCTTAACTTCCTTCAGCTCTAGCTGCATTTTATCTATCACTTTCCGAAGTTCAGTTACTTCATCTCTTTTTTCTTTTTGAGCAAGACGAAAGAGTTTGTTTTCGTAAGAACAGTAAAATCCTGCTTCTTCCCAACAATAATGCTGAGCTCATCAGCTTCTTTTCCAAGACGGTCGATGCACTCTTCAATGTTCGTCTTTCTTTAAAGTAAGTTTATTTCTACCATCTTTACAACGAAATAGAAGTTTCAAGTAAATCGAATCAGAAAAGAAAAAGGATATTTTGTGTCCACCAATCAAATTAGTTAGACTGTTATCACATGGCAACAAAATTCAAGGAAAATTCAAGAAATTCAAGGAAAATTCAAGAAATTCAAGGAAAATTTAAGAAATTCAAGGAAAATTCAAGGAAAATTCAAGAAATTCAAGGAAAATTCAAGGAAAATTCAAGAAATTCAAGGAAAATTCAAGAAATTCAAGGAAAATTCAAGGTATTCAAAAAAAAATAGCGAATTCAAGGACCGTTTTTGACAACAAAACAAATTTCAGGAGTTTTCAAGGAATTTAAAAAATTCAAGGACGGGTGGCCATCCTGAAAGGAGAAACAAGAATCATCCCCACCATCAGTTAACAATTATACCCGCATATGTAATATATCAATTTTACAAAAAGAAACTTTTTTGGTTCATCACCAACAAATGAAAAATCATTTTCTCCTACAGCACAAACAAATGGCTGTCTTTCCAACCAGGTAAAACCGATTAACGTTTTCGTTCCTTGGCTCTCATTTTCATAATACAATTCGTTTAACACCGGATTTTTTGTCGACATACAACAGCTCGCTGCTGTAAAATCGCCATATATGTTGAAACATGCTACTTCTCTTAAGACATAAACGAGAAAGCTGGGATCAGAATACTGACAGACAGACAGAGAGACAGAAAGGCAGATATACATGTTAACTACCCCTTTCGTGGAAGGTCAATTTAAATCTTACTAAAAAAGTTGTTCCATGATGATATCATATTTTTTAGTCCCACGAGACGGAAGGTAGCAGGCTGTAAAAACCATGACTGTCTTTTTGGATCCTTCAGTATGGCAGCAGCCTAGGGACGAAGGCGATAAATAGAGGTTAGGGTAAATCGATTATATGATACGTGGATACATTGCACTATCAGAGATTTCCGCTACAGACCATATCTAAAGAAAATTAAAACGTAAAGAACTGTAAAACCATTGCAAGAGTCTATAATTCAGCGTGTGATTGAGCGAGTACGTGAATGCATATGTGAGACAGTGCATCCGCGGTTGCAAGGGCGAAAACGTACGTCCATGAGTGAGTAAACGTGTCGGTACGTGACTTAGTTTGTCAATGTGTGGGTACGTGAATGAGTGAGTAAATGTGTGGGTACGTGAATGAGTGACTAAATGTGTGGGTGCATGAATGAGTAAATAAGTGGGTACGTGAGTGAGTGAGTGAGTGAGTGAGTGTGTGACCTAATGAGTGAGCGAGTAAATTAGTAAGTGTGTGGATACGTGAGTGATTAAATACGTGAGAGTAATTGAATGGGAGTTAAACTGCGTGAGAGTGTGGCTGCAGGAGTAAATTAGTGCGTGGAAAAGTGTGTATGTGAACGAGTGCATTGAGTGTCTGTATGAGTGAGTGAGTGATTGAGTGATTGTTTGTAAATCAAAGTGTGAGCGTGAGTATTATATTAAATATACCGGCTGAATTGCGCAAACAGCACCTAAAACGAATAAACAGCTATTTGAGTACTATTTAACGAAGAAACGATTAAATTACCTCCATGAGAGATCACTTTCATATATGGTTCAACCAACTCTAAGTCAATGATCCGTTGCTGGATCCCAACATTGACGGCAATGTAACGATTCCACAATCCTCGTACATGAGGGCTATCCGGTTTTGTGTACGTCACTCTACTCTCGTATGTATCATCACTACTGCCATCCGGAATGGGACGCTCTTCGTCCTCTTCAAAATACAGCCGCTCAACGGACTTGTGCATGTGCTTTAACAAAACTGTATTCAAGGTTCGCGGCATGCGCTCTGCAGACGGGTCTTCATCCTCCTGAAGTTCTAGCCTCACTTCTGGAAAGAGGGTTCCCCCGTCGTATTCCGGATCGCGCAGAGATTCGTCCACGTTAAATCTCACCATAGGTCTCTCGTCCACGTCCTCGTCCAGGTCAGCTTCATCCAGATTATCCTGACTGTAAAATTTTTTGCCGAGTACATTAATCGGTTTCCAAGGCTCCCGCTTTTCCGCGTGAAATTCAGTGTTGAAGTTGTCATCGTAACTGCGTTGCTTAGCAACTTTCTTTTTCTTTCCATTTTGTTTCCTCCGATATTTGAACGGGAGATCTGATTTCGATCGACTCCTCAAGCTTGGTATGTCTAAAAAATAAAGTTGTTGGCTTTTAGCAACATACTCCTTAAAAAGAAATGAAAACAGCCGAATCGGGTTTGTAGAGATTAAAAATTGAAGGCAAGAAATACGCTACGGGACTTAAGTTGCAAATAAATGTAAAGTCAATAGGTTACGCGTTGCACAATTTGCTCACCACCATGTTCTACGTCCAGTTACACCCTCCTGGTTGATACAAAGTTGTGTAGTTCATAGATGGAAGCCTGTTTCACGTACAAAACTTTCAATGTTCCATCAAGGCAACAACAAACAACCCTCTATCTATCCTCAAGAACCCTAGTACTTTGCAAAGATTTTCGCATTCAACAGAAATAGAACTAAGCACAGCAAAGAGATATTTCTTGACCTGCGGGTGCTTTCGATCATTGATTCTTACGTGTTGAGAACGAACTATCGCTCATCTTCCTGGTCTCCTAACATAACCGCGATGACCACCACCGTCCTTTGGTACCACATTAATTAACGTTGTAGCCATGGCTAACAGTTTTAACAATTTGACGTCTCTGCAAAAAATACTTACCAGTGTCACTGGATCCAAGCACAACACACAAATTCTCTATTGATTGTGCCTTCTTTCGCATATTTTTTAGCCCCAGTTTCAATGACTGTCCATCATCGACTTTACCGGTAGGAGACGCCACTTCATCTTCCTCTCCTTCGTCTTCTTCCGTCACGGCTAAAAAGACTGGAGCAAAAACATCGCTACCATGCGCAACATCCGGATTCTCCTCAAAGTCGAACGATAGGTCCTTAATATATATCAGTGCCTTAGCGTCATTTCCATTACTTAAAGAACTCCCTTTAAGGCCGCCCTCTTGGTCCCATTCCCCTTCAAAAGATTGCTGAAGCTCCGCCTCATCTGCCGCGTACGCATCGTTAATCAGTTTCCGAATAAAAGAATCGCTTCTCTTCGTCATAACAGAATCGGTATCCGTTTCCGTCCCGTCGGTCGTCATTTCTGAGGACGTACTTCCATACAAAAGCCGTTCGAACTCAATCTCGGACTGCGTCCTTATTTTTGTCGCATTTCGAACATCCCGTGACTTTATGGCACTATTGTTTTTCTGGTTTTCGAACAATTCGATTTCTTTTTCGACTTTACGAATGTTTTCTTCGTCCTTGAATACCACCGGCTCACTTCTTACTATGTTAACGTCATCTGTAACCTTGGAACTTAATTCCGAGTTTTGCAAAGTAAAAACATCATCTTCGTCGCCATTGACCTGTAGAGATATCGACTGATCTCCGTCTTTCGTGTAGATTTTGGACACATCGCCATGTTTAATTCCATCCTTGTCGACAGATACAGGTTCGTTGGATGAATCGTATACATCGTCATCTCGACTATCATTCAAATGACTAAAAATCAAAACAAAGAAGGAAGACGTCATCGAAATGATTCAGAATCACAACGGCATCATGGGAATGACTTGCAAGTCAATTTTGTGAAGCTAAAGGACGGAGGAATGGAAATGCAAATTCTGGTGGGTAAGTTTGGCTTTAAGGAGAAGTATAAAGAGATCGAGGAAGGGGGGACAGCATAATACTGAAAGGAGGGGCAAATAATTAAGAAAATCGGAGGAAAGAGTTATACTGAAAAGAGAGAAGCTGAAAGAAGGTAGGCGAGACGCGGACAGAGAGGGGCATAAAGTGATCCAAAAAGACACAAAAATAAGCAGGGTCACAATGAAGGACAAGAAGAAAGAGAATGAGCGAAATCGAGAGGGGGCAGGAAAATGATAAATAGGGCGGGGGAGTTAGTGCAAGATGTCCTTATAAATGTATTATCTTAAAGTTTATGAAAACCATAAGGGTCTATAGTAAAATTCTCTGTTTATCTTGGACGCCAAATATAAATTAGAAAAAATGTTCAGACCCAACACAAAAGGTCAGTGAAAGCACAACCCTCAAAAGATAAGAATGGAACAGCTCAGAGACAGCAACGATGGCAATATCTATGGAAAAACACAGATTACAGTACGGTACACATAACAAACTACTACGTCATGCTCTTAAGGATCAGTTAGAACGATTGTATGCCCGACGAAGACCTGAACGACGGTCTCCCAAAGTATCTAAAGTACACACAGCATAAAAAAGCCTACTACCGGAAAGCCTTGCTTCTTAGCGAGACCATTTTCCAAGAGTAACCGGCTTAAGGACTCACTGGCTGGTACTTTCTACGAACTCATGCTGATGCTTTTAAATAAAGAAGAGCGGGGGTGATTAATAAGGAACCACGAACAACCTAAACTATGACAATAGTGATGTTGCTCCTAGTCATATGATATGATGATGATAACGATGATGATGATGATGATGATGATGATGATGATGATGATGATGATGATGACGATGATGATGATGATCACGAAATTACCATCATATCTTCTTACATATGATTACGATGCTACTTATTATGACGAGAATAACGACGGTAGTGAAAATGATGATAATGATGAAAAAATACTGATAATCGATTATGAGGATGATGATGATAATATTGATAATAACTATGATAATTTAGATAGATTTACATCCCCCCTACCCAAAAAGAACGCCCTGGTAGCCTGCTAAGTTGTTTCCTCAAAATCTCCATGATGTTGCTGTCGTCTACTTAATATTTAGTTTGTTTGTTTTTGCGTTTAAACCGAGAAAAGACGTAGGTAACAGTACAGTCTTCATTTCTACAACATCATAATATTCATCCGTTGAGGTTGCATTCATATTACTATGCTTTCGGTCTACATGAACAAAGAATTAGCTTTAAAGTTAGTTTTAGAATTAGTTTTAGTTTAGAACTAGTTGTAGAATTAGTTATAGAATTAGTTATAGATGCAGTTTTAGAATTAGTTTCAGAATTTGTTACAGATTTAGTTTTAGAATTAGTTTCAGAATTAGTTTTAGATTTAGTTTTAGAATTAGTTCTAGAAATAGTTATAGATTTAGTTTTAGAATTAGATATAGAATCAGTTATAGATTTAGTTTCAGAAGTAGTTATAGAATTAGTTATAGGTATAGTTATAGGTATAGTTATAGGTATAGTTGCAGAATTAGTTTCAGAATACGTTTTAGAATTAGTTTCAGAATCAGTTATATATTTAGTTTTGAAGTTAGTTATAGAATTAGTTTTCGTATTAGTTTTGACGAAAACATCATTTTCCTATTTGTTTGTTTTTTAAAGAAAATGCATTGCCCTCTTTAAATCTACTTCTGGCAAATAAAAGCAATCCCGAATTATTAAATATCACAAATACAGGGTGATCTAATTACAGTGGAAAGCTACATTTCGCCTTAACCTAAATCTTCATCTCTAAGCAGTCAACAAGATTTATGATAAACTCAAACGAATAGAAGCCTCAATCTGGGACCTCATAGCACCAATCAATATATTTCACATCTTCAAGCTCTGCTGGTGGAAGAACAAGAGGTATCTGTCAACAGCACAGGGAGCAAACACGAACGCCCCCCCCCCCCCCAAATGATGTAGAAATATACATTTACATTTGCTTTCGTATTTTCGGTGACACCAATTGAAATATTTTCGATCTTATAATAGGAGTACTCAGAGAGGGCCAATTGAGTAGACGTTGCAGCGAGAAAAGCCTGATTTTTCGTCATTTACGTCCTCATCATGTAAACTAAGTAAACGTCATCAAGGCTGTGAAATTCTATCTTGTAGCAATAATGGAGGTACTCAAAGTAAACAACAATAAGAGTTTCCCTGAGAAACTCAGAAAATGCACTTAAGAGAAAAGAAAAGAAATTTTCGACTAAAGCAAGCGTTTACTATCCAGTCGTGGTTTTTGACTACTACCATTCAATCACTTTTCGTTATGATGTCATCGTGCAAGTTGTTAGCGAAACCATTTTGCAAAATATCATCAGTACTACAATGAGTGAATTTTAAACTCCTTTTATTATGAAATACTCGGTTCTTTTAATTGCTAATAGCAAGCTTGCACAAAGAGGAACCTATGCGCAGTAACATATTTTTCACCCTCCTACAGTTTGGCAAAGATTTAGAACTGGTGAAGTTTCTGGAGATGACGCCATTTTACCCAAAGGATTGTGGGTACGATAAGAGGAAGAGCGTGTCTCCTCTAACTATTGACCTGGCTGACATTCATTGAAGGTACTAACAAAGGCAAGTAGTTAATAAGTGGGTCTGCATTTTCTAGAACCCGGTTTTGAAAAAAAAGAGAACTTGTAGTACAGCTCGCACTGTATCTAATGGCCACAGGTATCATTGAGAGGAATATCAAACTTGACGGTTAAATGGAGCGCCGCTAAGACTGTAGGGTTACAATCAAGAGCGTATTATCATTTGTTATTATTCTTATTATTATTATTATTATTATTTGTTTTTATTATTTATTATTTATTTTATTATTTATCGGACTAAAGCATATATTTACCATACAGTGGCGCAAGCGTAGGGGTGAAGAAGGTGATCCGCTCCATAAATGTTCGTTGAAAGTTTTCGGTAATCTTTTAAAACTTTTCTTTAATATCTCTTCAAATTCGTCTTTTAATGATCTTACCGCCCCTCTTCTCCAGCGAACCAGGACCCCTTTACTTTCAAGTCCTGTATTACGAGAGGGTCCAATATTTTAATAAGACAGGCAAAACTCTCTAGATTTCCCTTACAATTAGAGGTTTGCACCATGCAACTGCACCTCGTGCCCTCAAGATATATCACACAACACTTACGTACCTCTCGGAACTCTGCTACTTGTGGATTTGAACCTGTTCCCCATACATGACGTTAAATACCTGATCACATAAACTGCCCTCAACAATTCAACTTGAGATGTCATTGGGAGGAAGGTTAGGTTTCTAAATTTGTATTTGTTCTTAAATCATATCAATTGGAAAAGCTTTGAGTTCGTTTTCTCATAGCAAATTTAGAGGAAGGAATGACTGGGAAACTTTCAACCAGGGGGAAATTGAAAATAACATTATCACGTTACTACCATCAAGGTATCAAGACCATCAAATTCATTCCAGGATAATTCAAGGAATCTTTTACGTCAACTTTAGGCAAAATGGCAACCTTATCACACACAATTTCCTAGACAGACTAGATAACAACAATGTTGACAATTTTCGCATCTTCCAATAACACGAATGACTGCAAACATGGCAGTTGTGCTGGTGATATTTGCAAAAACGCGTTCCAATCCTCTCATTTCCTGGTCTACCTTCCATGGTCTACCTTCACTACACACGATTGCTATGACCAGTGTCTAACGAAAAGGTTTTGCACAATGAATCGGTTACTTAACGGAATCGTTACGTTTGCACTACTAATCAACTTTTTAAAAGGACCGAATGTGAACAAAATTGTTGAAGATGTCGCTGTAATGGACCATCCATCCTGTAAGGATGTAGCCTGGTAACTAGTCGTTACTCGTCGTGTAGTTTCCACCTGTACATAAATCTCTGTTCTCGTCTTTTTTTAATTAGAATTATTATGCTGTTAAATTCTCATGATTTACGCATAGATTCGGAACAGTACGTTCTGTCTATTGCTGCGCTACAACGCGCTACACTACACTTCCCTCTCCTAAACCTCCAAATTTTAAGGAGCATGGGACAACTTACGGGCTTTTTAGGAGTAAAAGTCAAACTAGAGGAGAATCTGAGGATTTCTAGAAAGAGTGGCTATCTTGCTATGATATTTAATACATACTGGCTACGGGCCTAGACCAAAAAGATCCCAAAGGATAAAAAGGTATCAAAATGTGGCACTAAAATCTGGCATTAAAAGTGCCTCAAGTGCCAGGTATTAAAAGCGCCTAAGCCCCCTCCCCGCCGAATCATAAGCCCTCAAATACGATTAAACTTCCAATAAACGGCTCAGGCGCTTACTTATTTCAATTGCTAAAAGAGGCCAATTAAGGGGGAGGCGTTTATAAAGGAGGTAGGCGTTTATAAAAGAGGGAGGCGTTTATAAAGGAGGGAGGCGTTTATAAAGGAGGGCGGCGTTTATAAAGGAGGGAGGCGTTTTAAGGAGGGAGGCGTTTATAAGCACTTGGAATCCAGGACTCTATACAATCGTCTTGGCAGCAAATGCTTTCTTTACTACCATCAATTTTCGCGTAAGATTGGCGTGTTCACTATCAAACCAAGGACATCAGTTTTATCCAAATTCTCTTAAGAACGCCAAATCGCCCAAGGAGTTCATCAAAGAGGGCGTTTAAAACAGCAAAAGGATTTCGCACCAGTTGGCAAGTGCTGACTCTTCAGAGTGTTCTAAACGATCATTTTAAGGGCTTGCACATTTCCTCCTCAAGCATGGCCACCTCCCACCGCCCCTACTTTTGCATAGCAAGTTGACCGCAGACTACAATGGGGGTAATCAATAGCAAGAGGTGTAAACAAGGTCAAGGGAAATATTGCTAACAAACCATCTACATCAAACTAACCGATGAAGATGTACATGGTTTAAGATTTGATTTCAAATCTAAAATGACAATTAATGCCACAAGTATGTTTACCCAATGCCATAAAAAATAGAAAAATAAAAGAATGCGGTGGGAAAATGTGACGTTACGATTTTGAATGTTTTAATTATGGAAAAAATACACAATTTTCATGTTGCCTATTTAGTAAGAACGCCCATCGCCAAATTTGAGAGTGTTGCCTTTTCCCAACACCCAGATATCACCTTTCAAATTTTAAATCTCTCTAAAGAAAACCTTATTATTTGATGCTGCTTCCTAACGTAAGGAACCAATGAATATTAACAGAGTTTTGAACAAAGATTTTGTAAATTCAAACGCCTTTAGTTTAAACACTATCTTACTTACAGGTCTGGTA
>JAAAKL020007132.1:0-17217 GCA_010016065.2 Carybdea cf. marsupialis auct. non (Linnaeus, 1758) | reverse complement strand
TTAAGATGGTTCCCCCCATTCAAGAAAGGCACCAGTTTGCCCCCCTCGATGACCCCTGTACCAGCCCCACCCCCGCCCCCGATGTACATATGGAGGATGTCCGCTATTGTGGTATTGAAAATCTGGTAACCCTGGTTACAAGCATGGCCGCATTCATCAATCAGTGTGATGCAGGAGAAACAAGAACGTACATCAGCAGATTATTTTTCATCCATGCGAGAAACTAAATAACAAGTAGGTTATTACCGATACAGATTTATACGTTACGAAGTTGGATTCCCTGATGCATAGCTGCGAGATGGTTTAGAAAAGTAGAGGAATACTTAGCACTGGTCTCCGAAATAAAGACGTTATCAAGTATACATGAATGTTGACTAGCTTTTATTTCTAAATCGTTTACCGAATGCCATAGAGATTAATATTTGAACAAGGATAGGCATACTTGCAATTTGTTAGCATGCGGAAACAGAAATGGAAAGTAAGTTCACTCAATTATTAAAAGTGGGATGCATACGTGCTATATAAAGCCGAGAATAGTTTAAAATGTTTTACTATTTCTAGACAATGCCTTGAAATTGATTGGATCAAATTGAAATGTGAAAGATGATAACAAGTGATCGCAAGATGATGTGCCACTGAGATACGTCATATATCTATTTATATGCAATCGATGAAAATCCAAAAAGACCCTTCTACTCGGCCATTGGCACACTGTTTCGCGGTAGTAAGTACTAATGCAGTTCCTATACTTAGTTTGTGAGGAAGGAATAAGCAAGAAATCTATGGAACAGTGTCATGACAATAGTCTTCTGATAATGGCAATCAAAGTTTGCAGACACGTGGAATGCGACGAAACAAGGAAATTGCTACTTAAAATTAATGAGCCCAGGTACGAACTTAGATGAGAGTTCCATTATTCCCTACCAGTAAGGATGACCAACTGACGTAAGGTATCGGACTCAAAGCTCACCTTTTTCAGTTCGCTAAGAATTTAATGCCCCCGCAATCGTGGGCATGAGATTGAAGTCCATATCTTGCATTTTTGCGACAACCTTCCTTCATTAAAGTTTTATGTTGTCTATATAGTGATAATTTTTATTTCTAGGACTATTAAAAGCTTTGGAACATCTCGAGAAATTTAACAGACAAATATAGGTTTTTAGAAAAGACAAAAATCAAAGATCTGACCCAACTTGTGGACAACAATGTTCCAGCCCCTGCAACGATACGTACTCTGCGCCCTATTTGCTAACAAAGATTTTATGAATGTTACAGAAAACGGGTCCTTTCTACCTACATCTGGTGCAAGACAAAATGGGTTACTGATGGTCAGTTGAGGTGAACAGGAGTTTTTCGGAAACACAGATCTTGATACTTTACACTGTTGTAAACTGACAAGCGTAGTTATATATAGAAATTTGCTGCAAATGTAAATAAGTGCCCTGCAACGACCGTCAAGATGAATCCTATTGAAAGAAACTAATTTATGAAGTTTTGTTCTATGTATTCTATAACCATCCTCAAATAATTCCGATAATGTTGTTCACTAAGTTTTATACATGAAAACCTTTGAATAAGCAAGGTATTGACGATTTATGATAAGCTATATTTTATATCATGAACTGTCGGGACACTTTATACACAGAGAGCAATCTCGTCATAGCCATGTCCAAATACTTTCCTGTGCTATGATTCAGCTGTGCTTTACAACTAGTTTCATATGTAATACTTGAACCATGCATTGCATTGTATTTTAATAATCTTTGTTATGTTTTAAAAGAAAATTAGATCGAATGCTTAGTCAAGGTCAGAACTTATTTATCGACCAAAGAAAGTTCTGTGCTCGCATATTTGTAATATTTGGTGTTAGAACATGCTAAAGGTATCCATGCCACAGATAGTGATCTTGACTTACATAAAAACCTAATAACTGTTTCTCTCTTTCCCATCGCAAAAATCTTTCTGTATTGTTTGTAAATTCTATTCCTCCGACACGGTTCTGGCACAATCTTACATATTATTAACTGTGCCCACTCTTACCAGAGTGTTTCGAGATAATCCATTGTAAAGGTCACCAAAATATGGATACTTAGTTCTTAATAAAACTATAATAGGGAACGAGATGTGAACCCAAACAAGTGAGCTAATCCAAGTTTCTGTTTGTTCAGTATCAACATAACTGAAGATCAATCTAATTTCTGAAACGGAACTCGAATGTTATGCTGTTCTACTACCAAAACAATAACTGTCAATATCAATGTGGCTTTGATTCACAGACCAGAAAAGACTGTTGCTTTGAACATGTTAAAATTCAGGGTCACGGCTTGTATATTTGGTTGGAAATCCACTTTTAGGACTTTGAAAGGTACTTCAGGCTAATGAACTACACTGAAAATGCCGTTTGTTCTAATCTTTTCCATATTTCCAACTTTTATTTTTCAATAACTTTCCGAGAACAGGCAAACCTGCCAGAACAGTTAAATATTCAGCTCGTAATAAATTGGGAAATGTTCATGCTGTTATCAAAAAGAACTAATTTTTAACTAAGCCATTCACTTCATTGAAAGCAGTTGAGTAGGTACCCGAGTTTCCTTTACTATCGTATACAATGACAACACTGTCGTAGTACGGTTTTCATTTCTTTCTTTGGGAAAGTTATTCCCCCGTTGTCTGCTTCGTCAAATACGCATTGTCTGTATGATTGTCATCAACCTCGACAACACTCTGGTATGTTCCGTTATTCGAGAAGCAAATAAATTGGAGAGGGAGTTGCAAACAATCCTAATGGACCGATGTGTTCTCTTCTTAATCTGACACCTATCTATAAAAATACAGCCAGATGAGAGACAGATAAACAATATGGATGTTCATGTTTCAGAGTACAACGAAGCCATATGATCAGAAATTTGCAAATGTACGGATATCTCGCTTAGCGTTCTCAAATAGCAGCACCTGAAGTGGATATCGTTTGGGAGGGATTAGCAAGTTTTCACTCTCGTGTATGAAAGGTAAGTCAGCACTGGTCCTAAATTTCGCGTACTCTATGATAATCAAATTACTAGGGGTTTCAGTTCGCCATTAATACGTTTTGTACCTGTCACAGTGTATGCTCAAGACTTGAACAATACATACTAAAGAAGCTTTTTATTTGGTTGTGAATGCTCAGCTTCTTGGGAAGCTTTAACTCTCAAATATTTTATAAAATTCGCTTAACAACTGTTTTATTTTGATCTCTTGTATCAGATTATTAAGTAAGAGGAACAATTTCATTCACATGAAAGCAGAGGCTTTCAAATTACTTGTATCGGTGATAATACAACCTTAGCGTCCGGCGTAAATGATAAATTATGTTCTGTTGCCTCAAAGAAAACCGTTGTTGTTTTGCATCTTTATCATAAATTAGATCGATAGAGCTGCATATAAAAGGTTACATTGGGCGCATTTTTTCTTGAGGTGCTAAAGGTACTCCACAAAGTGTGAACCATAAAGCATAATAGTCGACGTTTTTTGAAGTGTTTGAGAGTAATAGGGGCTGTTGAACTTGTCGTGCTTGACTTATTCTTAGAAGAGAGGATAGTTTTTCCAGAGAAAGGATCAAAGTGGACACGAAAAGAACGGTCCAATCTCTTGTATTGTTACCAAATAATGCAGCTGTATAAACAAGTCAACAATACGTTATTATGCAGAACAACACCTCAACCTAGCGACTTTCTAATCGCCGCAGCACTATGGAGATAGGAGCGAGAATATTTAGCGTCTTGTGTTCGGTACAATCTGTTCACAGGTATTCACATCTAGTTTAAATCAACCAACAGCAAAGCAGACCTACTGAATATCATTCCATCCCACTTATTAAGATTGACATGGAAAAGAGGCTGTAGTAGAGCAATGCTTAGACGGGGGGTTACAAGACGGATGCATGCTATTCATTGGACGCGGTGTTTTTGACCAGATGAATCTGCAGTTTAAAGTAGTCAGGCTTTGTTCGCTCTGTAATTAATGAACAAAACATTCAAATCGGTTTTATTTCAATCTTCATTAATTTTAAGTACTTCATTATGTATTATGCAAGGCCATTTCTTGTCTTCCTTCCATTGTTCATATATTGACCGGTTAATTCGCTTACACACGGCATTTTTGTTTCATGTACTTAACATGGGATCGGATACCGAAGGAATAGACGACTATTTTTACTACCTACGTTTTACCGTGAGAGCATGCATAGCCTTAACCCTTAGTTTTACATCTATTACAACAGCAAGTGATAAGAAAATGGAGTCAGGTATTGTAGACGTCTTGAATTTCAGTGAACGTCTCCCTTGAATCCGGACAAGGGTATCATAATGGCTTCTTATAAACAAAGCTTCTGTCTCTCCCCCGTGAATACAACTTCCCTAAATTTTTTTGGCACCAAAGACTCTGACATTCCTACACCTCCCAATTCCACAACTAAGACTTTTTCCGATGCCTCGTTTTTTCTTCACCCTACCTTATAGATCATCATCAAAAGTCTTTGGAGCAACCTTGTGCTTCCTCTTGTGCCACAGAGTTTTTACATAAACCTTAAGGTTTCTATAATCTTAAGCCAAAAAGGTTTGTCTGAAAACTCCAAGAAGGGAAGACAGCGTCATGGAAGGGGTTAATAATAGACCAAAGTCAGGGGTAGCAAGTAATTAACGCTCTCAAAATGCATATACATATATATGTATTAAAATACATATATATATATATCAGAATATAAAATGTATTTTAAATCTGATTTTAACTTACTTTAATAGGAGTTATTTTGACTCCATGTAGCCCGTTTGAGTTTCAGTTAGCAACCAGTTGGAACGTGAATTCACCCGTGTGTAGTAGAGGGGGACATTTATAGCATTTGTACTCTGCCATGCAGGCACATCCCGATTTTCCACGTTGTTTTATTCGACTCTATTTATTCAACATGCACAAGCATTTCATATGCAATCTTTTGTCGTTGTTCGTGCAACTCTCAACGAGTGAATTTAAATAGTATTCTAGCATCTACAAGCTTGCTTCCATCGTAAAGAATCAATAGTCTCATCTTAACAGAAGGAGACAGGAGGAGAGAATTTGGTCGTATGTGGTCATCACTTTAAGGGAGACCACAATTACAAACTTTCCTTTAAGAGCTTTTATCTTGAAAGTAGGGGTCATGAGTTTCCTGAAATATAATGTAGCCGGTTAACACGAATCTGTGGTCCCTGCATAATGTTTCTACCAGGTAATAGTGCTGACGGGGTCATAGTGAGGTCGTTAAGTGGCGTCAGGTCCCGTAATCGCTCATCTACTCAGAGATCTTTTACTCGGAGAGAGGGTAGCAGGATGAAATTTGGCAACATCTGCCAAATTTTTATGTTGATACGCTATGGCAGTGGGTTGCTTTATAGTGAAGGTCTTTGTCAACCTGTGAATAAGAAAAATTTGAAATGTATAGTTTCAAATTATTAGAAAACGACTGGAGTACATTTACTGGTAACATAGGGGAATGATAGCGATAAAGAGAACTTTTCAAAACAGTCAACAGTTGGCGGTCTAAAGCGTTATTACATCACTAAAAATGCAGAGGACAAGAAGGGAATCACAGTTCCCCAACGGCGATCACTAAAGTTTGCCAAATTTTATCGACTGCATTCATGAGGCTAGCAAACGCAGTGTCAATTTTCCCTGTTGTTGGTTGTTTCATGTCAGTCACACCCCCTAACGATCCATAAGGTAAACTATGTCTTATGCGCAAGATAGGGGTTGCCGTAGTTGGTCGACTTCAGTCGTACAGAAGGCGACTGCTTCTTCATTGTTAGGCAATAGCACTAAGCACTTTTTGCTATGGTAACTCGTACTCCCTTTGCCTACTCTGTAAGGTTGAAACACAAGAAAATGATCCTTGTCTGTCAAAGAATGGTTACCTCATGTTACCCGTGTAGTTACTACTGTTTCCCAACAGTCACCCCCGTCATCCTCTTTCATAGTTTGAGTAGGAGCTCCGTTATAAGGGAATGCTTTAAAAGGAAATGTAGTAACGAGATAGGTAAAATGTAAAGGAATTTTCAGTGCAGGGAAGTATTTTGCTGATACACATACCAACCACTGACGCATGTTTATTTGGACAAGAAACATTTGTTTACTTGCGCATGGATGTTTCTTAACATAAATCGATTTTTTTATCAAAGACAGAACCAAGAATATCCTTAGCGATGTAGACTACCCAATTTTTGTTAGAGAATAAGGAATTTCCAACACTTGCCCCTATCCGAAGGATTATTAATACATGTTTATATTTATATTATATAAATATATACATATGTATTTATATAATACTGATAGTACGCCTACTCCGAATGTGATATCAATCTGAGAAACGATGCAACTTGAGGAGCAAGACGCAGATTACTGTAATCAGACCTCCTCTATTATACGATTATCTACATATTCGTATGTATTTACGATTTGAAAGGCAATTCATAGCTAGGTGCAGAAAAAGCTAAAAAATTGGAAGGCCGCACCCTTTATTACATCACTAAATACTCAATGGAAGGATCACTTTGTTGTCGACATCAATATCAGTCAACGCCCTCGTAAGAATGCACGAAAGGGGTCGATGAGAAGGGAGCCTACGTTGCAGATCAACGAAATGGTATTAGTTACTCGACACGCGACCAAGTTCTCTTTGTTGGTGTTCAAGGTAGCTAGGAGGGAGGTTGCAAAATCAGTTTTCGAATCACTTTTCTGAAGTGATCAAGTCCGTCTTTCAATCTGGAGAATAATGGGAGAATAGTTTCTTCGAGTATAATTATGTCGGTAGGGGCTATTTTCATTTCTCAAACACCTCCGTAAATTATTTGGATAACAAAAGTTGGCAGAGTAACCCTTTAAATTCGGTGTTTAAGATAGGTAGAACGATCCTATCTATTGACAGTGATTAAATATCTTTTGGCTGGTCAATTCTAATCAATTCCAGTACCGAATAATTTGATGTCAGTCAAACTGGTCTCTTCCTCATACAATATACAAAAGAGAGCTGTAATTAAATTTCGTCCCAAACCAAACTTTAACTAACTTTTTGTTCTGTCCTGTTATTTTTAACATTCGACTGCGATACTATACTGTTAAATCCAGAATCCAGAAAGTTTAACATTTCTTCTGCTAGAAAATATCTACATTCCTTTCTCAAAATTCTACTCTCAAATTGCGTAAATAACCCTCATTTAACTCAAAACAGAAACACACATAACTTTGATAAGTAGTTTATAAAATGGGTTCTCTAGTGTAACAAAGAGAGAGGATGATAGCCCATGTCGCAATATTATTCGTACAGGGTTCATATGTGGATTGTAAAAGAGGGCGGTTTGTAGATTGGAGAGAAGTCCGATTGAGGTAAAACATCTTGCATGACTTCCAGAATCTTTTGGATCGCATAGACGTCAAGGTTTGCCTGGTAACTTTTTTAATGTTTAAGTAAAATGAAATTAAGCTCCCATGATTGCCGTATACAGAAATTTTTAAGGGATGGCTGCAATCTAGAATAGAGGTTAGGACTTTGCGAAGGTATGGAACTACTCTCAGAAAAAAGAAAAAGAAAATAGTAGTAAAATTTAGCAAATTATCACATTCTACCATTAAAAAAACTACAGCTTTTTTAAGGGAACTGATTTATTTTTCTTGATAGTCATTAAGGGGGGTGCCGTGATGCCCCTTTTGCGTACACCGGGGACTCCAATGCTAGTTTGAAATATAAGGTAGTTGCAAATTCTTATTACAATTTAAGCCCTTCCCTTCATGCATTTGTCGGAGGTTAATTCATAGTAGGTTATGGGTACTGAACGCAAAGGTCTTAAGATATGTCTTTGATGTTTCCATTGAAAGTCCTATAATTGGTGCCCGTGACCTGATTGCATGCGGTTAGTTAAAAATGTGCATGATGTTGTAAGTCCTATATCACTCGTGAGTGAAATGCTAACGATAAGAATGTAACCCACTTTCTACAGCATGCACGAATTGGAGTCAGAATGACGTCTGACTGATGACAGATATTCAGATCTATGTATAAAGATGACAAAAGAAGATTATTATTATAACAATCATGTTCATGAAAATGCCATTCATACACGTGTGATGTCATGTGTACCCACGCTTTTGCAATCCTGCGTAGAAAAAGTAATGAGAAGGATATTTGTCCCAGAGGGAGATGCTAAGTCACTACGCATGCTTCAAACAAAGTCTAACCAGGGGAGCAAACTAGAAGCCGCTACATTATGTATTTGCTACGAGCTCACAGTTTTATAGTTTAGGTTTTGGAGTTTGGCGTTCGGTAATCGAAGTATAGACTATGAGATTCGAGCGTTTAGAGAAGCTCTTTCACTTTGGCTATCGATGTTTTAAGCTATGATGTAGTTTCGTGAAAAAAGGAGGACACGGTTTGTTTACTGTCGTTTCAGCCTTTCCAATCAAACTGCTTGGAAGTAAAGAAAGTCATCGAAATAGGTTAAAGCTCACCGACTAATTAAATGGAGGAATAATATGCCAAATAAGGAAACTATGTTTCAGATAAAGTTTGTCTATATCAGACTTCTTCAGGTCTATTGGGAAAATTCTACATTCTGAAACATAGCTTCCTTTTTGGGCGTATTATTCTTTATCGCTTGTCGGTGTATAAATCACCTTATCAGAAACAGCCCGAGGAAATTGTCCTGTTGGTATCCTTGCAATTTCACGTCCCTTTACACTACCAAAGTCGTTACACTGCCGTTTGGGGAATCGGTTGACGAGTTTTCAGGTCACCCAATCAGGAATAGGTGCAAGGTTTTTCTCCAAGGCCACGTATACGGTCATATGTCCTACAATGTCAAACTTTACCACAGCACAGAAAACGTATGATTTTGTTGATAAGGGAAGGACACTGTATTTGTAGGCTCTTTCGCGTGGATAAAATCGAGAGCTTCTTGTGGGTTTCACGTTAGACAACCATTTCAGGGAAGCTGAGCAAGCATTTCTATTCCAGTTATCTGCCGGTACTACCACGTCAACGATAAAGGTTGTATTGGGACAAACAATATAAGGTTATGTCTTCACTTTTGATAATAGCGTAATGGGAGATCAATGAATTTTTATATGCACCCTCGAATAATCACTGTAGGCAGTAAAGGATTTGCATTCTTATACAAATGTGTGTTGGTTTTAGTATTTTAAGAAGCTGACATTTTCATTTTAAACAGACTAGTTATAGAAGTACAGTGAAAAGGTTGTGTGTAATGTCCCAAAATTGGGGACGTTGAAAAGGTTTAGTCATAACAAACATGGTAACCTGGGCAATAACAAACAGGTTGTATAAAGGGTGCCCCCCACCCCCCTGATAATTTACTGTTTTACACTTTTTGCTCATATCAACAACATAATGCATTGTACTTAGCTGTTCAAAACTGCTATTACGCTTGGACAATCGAAGCAGTTTTGCATTTTTTCTGCTACTTAAATCGGAGTCTCTTACTGTAGGTTGAGAAATTTTGAGACTTAACCCCATACTTGCCGATTACACGCAATGATTTTAACTTCGATGCCGCATAAATGATAACATTGGCCTTTTCATTAAAAGTTTTAAGTGCTATTTTGGCTGAAATATCACTCCTATCAGTAAATGCATTTATTTTTACAGATGATGTTTTAACACTATCTTGATGGGGGCGGGGGCTTTTGGATTCTCTTCATACCAATATTTTGCTTGCAATTTCCCGCTGCAGGTGTTAGAGACTTGAAACTTTCTGACCTTTATTTACATTATGTTTGTGATCAAAAAATAGTTTTTCAAAAATTAAACTTGTGGTAGATTTGCTAAAAGTTTTCGACTGAAAAGTAATAGCATGACCAAATATCGATTGGATTGGCGGAACAGTTCATCTAGCTCATCGGTGCAGGCAAACTTTGTAGACGGCTTCAATAAGGCTCGGAATTGTTTCATCTGCTTTGTCATGGCGAAAGCATATGCACCCTGGTTTATTAGTCCGAACCAGGCTCTGTCGGTGTCGGGAAGTTCCTGATTCCCGCGAAATCAACAGTGTCCTGGGCAAACTGGAACTTCTTGGGGTTGAGAGTGACTCCATTTCGAGCACATTAGTCGAGCCATTCACATGCCTGAAAGAACGAAGCCTCGATGAAATCTTCCCATATGCAGGTGTCATCTACGCACTAGACCTTGCTCGGGAAGTCGGCGATTATTGCATCGAAGCGCCGGTTGTACGCATCTCCACTAGCAAGAACTCCTTGTGGTGCGGCCCGGTATCTGTAACGCCCCCATGGTGTGATGAATGTTGTGATGTGACGGTCTTCTTCTCGGATTGTCACAGAGTGGTACCCGTTCCAGGCGTCTGTAACTGCTTTCTTTGTACCTTGGGGTATGCAGTCGGCAAGGTGAAATGGACTAGGTACGTGATGTGTTTGGTGCACTGAATGACGATTCTGAGGCTGCAGGTCTTCATTGCGTCTTGGAATTCCATCAGCCTTTCCAGTGACAACCATCCTGGAACACCAAGTTGTGGGCGTATTGGCACTAACACGTTCAAGGACACCAATACAGACGTCCCTTTGAAGGTCTGCGAAGATTCTATCCTGCCAGAGAATCGGTACAAGAGTAGGTTTATGGGTCGCGACTGGTGTTGCTACAGGGTCAACATGGAGTTGCAATGGCTCACCCTTCATCAGTGGTAACAGCTGGTGCTCGCCGAAGGTGGTAGAAGCGTAGTAGTCGGGGAGCCATTCTTTGAGGGCCTCAACATTCTCTTCTGTTGCCTGTATCCTTGGAGGTAGCGAGGTAGGTAGTGGAGATAGTTCACTTTGACGTCTGGGGCAGGAACAAGTTTCTTCGGCTGCATCGACCAATGAGGCAGTGGCATCCTGTGTAGATTTGGGGAAATCTCCGGGAATGCCCCCTAGGGAGAACAATACTTCTCTGCACAGGAAAGCCTTCTCCGCTTTATCAGAAACATAGCAGAAAAGACGTGTTGACCTTTCAGATCCATCCGTGTCTCCCGTGCAAATGTTAACGGCAACTGCTCCCATGACGCCCAGATATTCCTTTATGGCTCCTCGCATGATTATCCTAACGGGAAGAAGGTCTTTTTCCCGTATCCCATAGTGTGGGCGGATGTCAGGGGGATATAAGAGCTCAGACATCCTGTGCCGGCCACCATCGACATTGTCAATGATTTGAATCCAGATGTGTCCTTGATGGGATGTCCAAATGCCAAGTGATCATCTGGTAAGGGTGGCATATTAACTGATATATTAGGGTGTGGTTTGGATGGACGAGAAATCCACTGCCCGTCGTACACATAATTGTCAAGTCGCGGGACCTGACGGTGAGTCTTATTACCGCTTGAAGGAGTTTCTTGGGAACAAGTATACACGTTTGATTCACTGTCTTCAGTCGTAGTACACAGTTGATCAAAAACACAACTGGCTTTGTCCGAATTGGTGTCTTTCGACGATGCTCCCGAAGCGCGACTTCTAGTCGGGTTCTTGCGGCTTCCTTGAGGACAAGCCCTTGGTCCCAGTGACCCCAGTTACCACAAGTGGTGCATTTACTACACGATGAAGTGAAGTGGTCTTTTCCTGAACACTTGCCACATGTGAATGTCCATGCTTCGCAATGTTAAGAACGACGGGCTTGAGAACGGGCTTTGAACCGTGAGAAGGTCCACCACATGCCGAGCATCTTGGCCCCGGTGACGTAGATTGCACTTTGGAGTCTTTTCGAGTAGAAGACATTGCACCCGCAGAATCTCCCACTGCACACTTTGTAGCTTTCCCTTGCTCTTTCTGGGCTGTGAACGACACTGTTTCATCAAATGTTCTGTGTGTCTTCGGGTCGTCAAGCACGTCTGACAGGATTTCTGGGTTTGATACACCACGCACAAGATTGTCTTTAATGATTTCGTCACTATAGTCGAACATGTGAGTACAATGTGGCACCTTGCATGTAGACCTATACTGACACAGAGCTGCCTGGCCTCGAAGACTTGCTAGGAATGTTCTAATACTGGTGCCGGGGGACTGCCTCATTCCACTAAGCTTAATAAGCTGAAGCAGAATACGGTCTCTTAATAGCGGCTAGGAGGTAGGCCCCCGGCATGGTAGCTACATCACACTGAAGATCGCGTAGAACATTTGTCCGAAGATCAGCATCGCAACAGTAAAACAGAGCGGTTGGCAGAACGGCGTCAGTTACCGCCATCCCAACTTTGTACATGTCCCACAGCCTAGTGAACGCCGACCATTGATCAGGATCATATCCTGCAGAGACACTTGGTGGGTCCAGCTATAATTTTTGCGGAGGTGATTTGGCCAGTGTGCCATGGGCAGTCCTGTCGTGGATCTGTAGAGCTGCTGTGAGGGCAGCTGCAAATTTCGCTCCCAGGTCTTGAGAAGTCCATTCACAATACTCGACGGGGCACTGTAGAATTGGCATGACGCTCGTAAATGTTCAAAACAGTCTTTGACGAAGGACAATCACAGTCTTTGACGTATCGCGAATGACAAAGGACAATCACAGAGGGTAGACGAAGTCACTGTCTGTAGCCGTCATAAATGAGCAACAACTCTATAACTATGTATTTAATCAAAGAATGACGGCTACCTAGAACACAACGTAAAAATAATAATGGTTAGTTAATAGTAAAATAAAATCATTTCATCATCTCGCAGATATCTTCATATACCTAGTTTTGAACAAGCTTCCATGCACAAGTTTTGTATACGCGTATGACTTTGGTTGTAATTTTCATTTGCAGATATTATACTCAGGGAACGATTGTGGAATATTTTAAACAAAGCTCCTTATTTCTTGTTTTATTCAACTGTAGGATGCCACAACAAGAAAAAAGTAGGCAACATTATTGTGCAGTAGACATCCTTAGCCGAGTCTACGCTTACATGTTTCCCATGGTTTGGTATGAGCCCAATTCTTTGAATCGCCTTTTTGTAGCATCTCTCAAAATGCGAATTCGAGTCTGATAAGCGATTGCCATGTGTCCCTAAATATTTGTACTCCTGAGCGATTCTCATTGGATTATCTCTTAAATACACTTTAATACGCTCAGCCCTCATGTTGACCCTCTTAACTGTACCGAATATTAACGTTTCTGATGTTCTCTCTTTCTGTTCTTGTTGCTGATGTATTTTTGTTTCACTATAGTAAGTTTTTCACAATATTTGAGTAAAGTTTGGAGATACTTGTATGCACAAATACAGATACTTCAAAAACGAAAAAAAAAATTAAAAAAATGAAATTTAAGTTCATTTTCTATCAGCTATTTTTAATATATTATACGCCCCTCGTAAGGTCTTTGATTGAATTTTAGTGCAGTGGTCAATTCGGCGTTTTCGCTATGGGCGATCCAGGGTGAGATTTCTGCCACTGCCATATGAATTTAGTGTTTATTGAGTTCTATACTAGGTATTTCATGATTGCTGGTGTGTCTGCTAAAGATTTGCCTTGAACCGAATATTCCCTATAAATTACAAAGTTCTTAACGTATATACCATGTCAATAAAATATCTTTCTTGAAGCACCAAGCTTGATTCTTCTTATAGTATCAAGGTGTATTTCCACTCTTTGTAACATACAATTATTTCCCGATTTCTCAAATTTGTTTGGGTAGAAACTAGCACAGTCCCGCCATTCTATGAATAATATTTGCACGTAAGGGACATCAGGTATCAGAAAAGGCAATACAAGTGAGTTACGTATCTGGAGATGAAGGGTGCATGTCACCTGAAGACAAAACTGAAACATAAATAGAAAAGGGAATGACTGTTATCATGGCAAAAGCCCACCAGCAAATGCTTCTTTGTAGACTCTTGTGTTATAGGTACCCCGACAATTTTTTTCAAAACATAATTAGAAAAGGGAATGACTGTTGTCACATGGCAAAAGCGCATCAGCTATTGCTTCTTTGTAGACTCTTGTGTTATAGGTACCCCGATAATTTTTTTCAAAACATAATAAGAAAAAAAGGGAATGACTGTTATCACATGGCAAAAGCGTGTCAGCTATTGCTTTTTTGTAGACTCTTGTGTTATAGGTACCCCGATAAATTTTTTCAAAACATAATTAGAAAAGGGAATGACTGTTATCACATGGCAAAAGCGCACCAGCAAATGCTTCTTTGTAGACTCTTGTATTATAGGTACCCCTATAAATTTTTTAAAAACATTGATCTAGGGCGTTTAAATAATAATGCAGTCATACTTTTTATTATATTCCCTGTAAAACCTATCTTACAAAACAAGCCTAGAGGCGTACGCGAGTTTGAATTCAAAACAGGTGATTCTTTATTTGGAGGGTAGAACGTCGCCAGTATTTTGTTATTGCAAGTTATACTCTAACAATCTTACAAACAATATAATGACCTGCCACATTAATGCTTTACAACTAATATCTTTTATTTCGTGATCCTTCAATGTTCCTCCGTCGTCGTTTTGTCACCATGTATCGTCCACTGAGAAATGCTACTATTTTCATATGCTGTAATAAAATTCGAGGAAAGTCACTAAAATGATTCTGTTGATAATATTTGAAGTTGACTGACTTTCTCACCAGCCTTGTCTGATAAATCCCCAGAAAATGGGGAGCAAAGAAATAACATACATCACAGGTTTAACCACCGGGACATATGGCACCTATAATTTTGATTGATCTGGCCCTCATAGTTTTTGCTGTTAAACTTTTTGATTAAAAATATGCGAACTAAACCTTGTTGCTATTAGGCTCCCGTAGATTTTCTCGTGGTTTTTCCAACGTATTTTACTGAAAATGATCACCATCAAACCTAGCATCCAAAGTGTGACTTCTAAAAAACACAACGTGGTTAACTACGGATCACATGATTCACCCAATTTACTGAATACCACAGGGAATCAAACTGCTATCACAATCTGTCACTGTCTATATTAAACAGCACCGTCTAAATAAAATTTTCTCACAACTGGTATATAGTACAAGTCTTTTTATCACTAAACGTGATTAATCGCAGTTATAACCGCCATCTTGTTGCTATTTGAAACTTAGCTTGCTTTGCGTCTAGTTCATAATATCATAATGGTTAAGTTGTTAGTTCAATCTCAAGGAAGGAGGAGGGGGGGGGGGGAAAGTTCGGCCCTACATAGGTCACTGAATTTACTCCTTTCACAGAATCAGCTCCCTCTGGCCATGGATCTTCTTACAAACTTCATTAAAGATTTTCATTCAGAAGCTTCATACATGAATATTGAAGGTAGACTTATTTCTAAAGCTATGCATTACTTTGTGGTAAAGGTGTAAGGCTCATATTTGATGGGTTCCTTGGGACATCTTTAAAAATTACGTGGCAATGAGTCTAATTTTTGTGTCACTGTCACTGATAGAATATTTTCCTTGCTGGTAATGAGCTTTCCTCCTACTTCTCCTAATGTGTTTAGACTGATCACTGTCCTTGGTGTTTCTAATTGTGACTTTCATTGCGTGGCCACAACAAACAGGGCTCTCTTAGTGGACCCCTGTGAGTCAGAGAGGCTTCAATGCCTGCTATGTAGGAGCCACTTGATGGGAACTCTAATTATGATAGTCCTCTTTTTGTTAGGTACTCTAGAGAAGTCAAACAGCGTTATGTACCGGGGCTTCTAACATTCAGTGAGCGTAGTAAGCTCCTTAGCCTGGATTACGTGAATGATTGCCATAGTGCGGAACTTGTCCAGCTGACTGAATCAGGGCCGGGTCCAAATGGGAGCACAAGCGGCATATTTTTGCAGAACAACAATTTTCCACAAGTGAAATTTTACTACGAAACAACTTGAAGTCTTAGATGGAATTATATCGTCTTGCAGCAGAATAACTTAAATAGAATTATTTCCTTATGTAGCTCTGTACTAAAGTACACATTGTCTCGCGCTTTCACTCTTAGCTACGCCTCCATCATATCATTCTTGATCAGGCACTACATATGATTGTGAAAATGGGAAGTTGTTATTGTTGTATATTACCGCAGCTTTTCACTGCAAACATCCGAGCTTTGAAGGACGTAGCTTTTGGGCCAAGCATAATACAAAAGTTAAAAAAGATGAAAATCTGCTTGGAGAGGGGATGTATTTGCCGTCCTTGCTGCAAACAGAAATACAATGAGAATGATCTTTGTTGCCATGGTGCGTAATGTATAAAGAATGTTTGAACACCCTAAACAAGATTTAGTATAGCTGCATTTGCTTAGGAATACGTATATTGAATGAAAAAGTTAACTTTAAAGTGTTTTAGACAGACATCTTGGGTTCTGCTTTCATCCGGTAATCACTTATATTGCTATGGTACAGTTGTTTTTAGAGACATTCCCGACGTCATGGGTCCAGTGCCCCCATTACCGCACTATTTTGATTCTGATTTCTATGAAATGGAATATTGTTAAGACAAACATATTGGGATTTTAATATTTTCCAGGAAATGATTATGCACGAAAAAACGAACTTTTTACGTTTTTAGTATCGAAAATACAAATTGCCTTGATATGAAACAATTTCCAAGGATACTAGGGAATTCGAAGCCAGTATCTACGCACTCGTTAAGAGTTGAAATATCAAGTAAGCTATGGCAATCCCCAAAACAACATATTTTCAATCCTCTATCGATGGAATTTGGTATACACTCACGTTTAGACCCCAGCCTCTCTGGGCCCGGTGACGTCATCAATGCAAGGCCACCAACCCATCAATCTTTCTGAAACCTAGTGAAAGTAGCACAGTAACTTTGTGGTGATATTCCTTCTATTTCCTTTGTAATTATCATTTTGATTATTTTCTGCTGTGTAATGTTATAAAGAGAATGCACCTGAAGTAAAATAACCTTTCCGGAAAATTATAGTGAACCCTTGCTGTAAGAGAATTTGAAGAAAATCATTACGAATATGGTGCTAGCCGCATTTGAATTTAAATACTTCCGTATGAAATGTACCAGGAAGAAATCCTTTATCTAAGGACCCTATATCACTTAGAAGCAGAAAAGTAAGTCTTTGTGAGATATAAAGTTTGTGAAAATCACACTCAGCTCTACTGTTTCACCTCAGAAAGGCCAAGAAATAGGACTAGCGTTTACAATTCATTCATTCATTATCAGCTATTCGTGCCACTGCAGGCAGACAGCCTCCACAAGTCTCTCCATGTTCCTCGGTCTTAAGCTCTTCTCAT